>WOVY01011834.1:0-25259 GCA_013436015.1 Rhipicephalus annulatus | reverse complement strand
GTGCGTAAGGCTTCGCAAATATGAGAAAAATAACAACGGCACGGGAAGTTAGACACCCGTGATAATAAATAAATCAGACAGTAAAAGAAGGCAGGCGCAATAGCGAACAGCGGTGGGCGCCGTCGAAGCAACAGTCACAGCTTCGCGCAGTGTTTCCTATTATTCTCAGCGCCTTGAAAAATGTATAACTTGTCGACTTTCTCGCGTCTGTTGTGGCAAGTGTAACCCCTGGCTTCGCATCGCCGGCTATAATGAGTAATATTTAATATAAAATTAAGCACGTGGAAGCTGCTGGTGTACATGTACCAATATAGCTTCTCTGAAAGGAACGTCATCATGTTCATTATGCTGAGAAAAGAAAAAGAGTAGAATGTTTCTTGTCACACTTTTTTGTGCCAATGAATAAAACGAGAGTAGCCATTGCAGTGCGCAACCATTACTGCAACTGGCTGCTGCTGTAGCGTTGTTCTACGCTGTTATCCCGGCAGCTACTGAGAAGCAAGGTGCTGAGAGCAGTGGCAAAGTCGAGCTGCCTACGGATGCAGCCGCTATTTCCGGCAGGAATCCCTCGCGGGAGATTGGGCACTCAGAGCACCAGCAGCACAGACAGCGTTGGCGTTACAAGCTCGCGACGTAACTTGGCGGCACTGGAGGATCGCCTCAATACATATGAACGGGTATCTACGGCGCGAAAGTATCATCCATTATTTACGCAAGCCGAGAGTCTCGTGCGTTGCATCATTCAAGGATATTATTAGAAGCGAGACGCGTGAGCCCTTACTAATGGAAATTTTGATGAGGCACAGCTAGGCAACGCGTCGCTTTCCTTGCTTACGCCATGCGCAGCTATGTGCGACTGCAACTGTGCGACCCTATACAGGCGTGTTGATTGAGCCGGTGTTGATTAAACTGCGCGTCCAGTGACACTGTAGTGTCGACGTGCTGGAGAGGCTATCCAAACGATGGTGGCAAACACGTCTCACTCCACCACTCTCGCATCTCCCCGTTTTTCTTCTTTTTTTGTATCACTTTTTGTGGCTGTGAAAGTGTGCCCTTTGAAGTTCTTTTCTAGGTGTCTTTCTCTCTGTATTTTTTCTATAAATAGCACAAATAAGGTGGTCGATTAGAATGTAATACTTAGAGTAATTATAAACATAAGAATGAAGCAAGAAAAAAGGGTATGTTGCAACCCGCAAAAGGTCTTCACTGTTCATTAGCCGCTGGCATGTTTTAACACCCGCGTAGTCGTTTGTTGAGCAACCATTCTGGGATTAAGCAATAACCAACCGGAGCCTGCGGAGCTGCAGTCGTTTAGGGAAGAGCGCATGGTGGTGGTACGCTATAGACGGGAGAGTCGCAGAGCCATCGACCTTGCTGGAAACGGTCGTTCATCAACGGTTCTCAGGTTTATCTTTCCCACAATTGGGAGAATAACGCAACCGTAGGAAGAAGTTTTTTTTTCGGTTTCACAATCTCTGACTCGCGTTTTCTTTTTCCTTGTTGAGTCGTCTCCGTGGAGTATTGTTTCTTGTGGCGAAAATCAATGGACCAGCTCCAAGACGCAAATGCTCACGATTGCCAAACTCGACAATATGATATACGGGTGCGTGCACCTTCATACGAAAGCCTGCTCTTGCATAACATAATGATAAACATTTTATTTCAACCATACTGTATACCTTAGTTCCCACCTTCACGAAAGGCATGTGCCATAGCAGGATATCCCGAAAAATTCTCGATCCATCGAAACGGCGCTCAGCGAAGCCCAAGCTTTCACCTGAAAATGTAATCTTGGGTTGCAATAGTTTCTAATACAATAATAACACTACCGCTTTTGTGTTTGTAGAAACTAAGTATGATGATCTGGATTACTTCGGTGTTTTGGTCTGCTATCTACAAAACATGAACGTGGCCGAACGAACGTTGTCTGTGTTGGCATTCATTAAAAAATTGTGCAACAAAGCAGTTATTTTGAAATTAGTTTTATTCTCTTGATTTTTTTAGTTCTTTTTGTTTAAAAAGGCAGCGTAACATGAACATGCGCCTGTGTCGTCATAATTTATTCCTTTGCCCCAGGGGTGCACGTTAAAGAACCCCAGGAGATCAAAATTTCCGGAGCCTTCTAACGGCGTCTCTGATAATCATGTAGTTGTATATGGACGTTAAGACCCACATATCAATCAAAGCAATGCTTTGCCCCTCTTTGTGAAAATACCGTATTTGTTGCAATAAGATGAATGAATAGTAACAAGCGCAAATGGTTGTTTTGATAAAACACACTAGCATCCAACTTTGACAGCGCAGCAGATTGATAGACACGTGGGAAAAGCTTAGAAATGTATAATTATGTGACAATTTAAGTAAAAACATGGACAACAAAAAATAATATTAAAGAAAAAGCTTCAGCTTTCCCAGCGGATGCCTTGTTCACAACTTTCCTGTTCTTACGAAAAATATCGCTAATGGTCACCTTCTTGCAGTTAAAAAGCAAGGAAGCCTATTGTGAGATGGCTCCGAATGTCTCGTGTGGTCTGCGCGTGTCCGTATTTTTCTCAGTTAAAAATTGTCGTGGTAACAGTATCTTCACCTGATAACTGGCACTCTACAAATGCCTGCTTCATTCGTAGTTCCTTAAATTTCTGTTCGCCTTTCCCTTTTTGTCGTACATTTTTGTGAATTGGTTTGTTTTTTTGTTTTTTTGCATACTTCAAAGCTTTTCTATCCCCGATTCACCGACTTCAACCAGTACATCGAGAATTCTTATGTCTTTGTTTACTGCTGCTTAGACTATATAAGGAAAAACTCTTATACTGTTCTGCGGTGTACGTGTCGCTTAAGAGAGATTCATTCGAATATCCTTTCAAGTACCCGCGGAAGGCGGAAGGCCGGAGAGAAGCGTCCTCAACATGACTGACACAATTCACGTAAAAGCAGCTCTTGAAGGGCTTTCGTCTACGAGCACTGAGTGCTTTGAACGGCTCAAAATTACAACAACGTGCGTGTCTATAGGCATAAACAGAGCTGGCGCTTTGGGACTTCTTATCACCTGCCTGCGCGCCATGCACCCGCCGGTCACCCAAAACAGCGATGGTAATGGTTCTCCGAAGCGCTCGCCGAGCAACAAAGAAAATACTAATAAGTATAATAAAACAACCAACCCGCTAGCTGTCTCCACGCTTTATAAGGCGCCTTTGTTTCGGAAGCTAGGAAGGGTGGTCGGCCGTGGCAACTAGCTCGAACGCACCTCATTATGCAGTCTCTTCGCTATTCTGGGAGGTTCTAGCTGACGTGAAAAACTGGTCCGGGTCCCGACTTTTAAACTCGCTCAACTTTTCCGCACGATGGGTGGGAAGTCTTTTAGCCGCTGATCGGGCTGAAAAAAAGTTTGGCTTGTGGGAAACTATTTTTGCGCCGATCAAGCAAGCAGACTCCTTGTGGCCGCTCTTTCGTAGTTGGAGTTACTCCACAAGCTTTAGCGCGTGTGTATTGACGTGATCGATATATATGCACGACCTTGATGTGAAAAAACAAAATAAAAAAAACGCTTGCTGTTACAGTACCGCTTGCACTTATCTCAGCTTATGACACTGAATTTCTGCAGTATATCTTCTGGCTACAACATATTTCATACCACATACAGTAGACGAAGGTACAACTTTTATATTAGCACGCCATTCATTGCGCTCTCAGAATTTTTACACACCCATACAGGGGTTGTTCCTTCTTTCTTTATTGATGGCTAATATCCTATCCCAGAAACTGTTTCGGCCTCAATCTCGAACCGCCCCTGCTAGGAAATAGAAGTCATCAGACTTCCTATCATAATCGTTTATAAAAGGTAGTAGTGATAGTTTATTTCAAGGAAGTTATTATGTGGTCTTTGCAGGCTCCTCTGATAGTGGTAGTCGTATAATTCCTGGCTTTTACTCGAATTTACTGCGGTGTTTGAGTTGCATGCCAATTTTTCCTGCGCGCTGTAGCTTAGAAAGCATGAACGAGGGTCTTTCACATAATACTACATACCTGCATTGCTATGATAATATACCACACCGTTGTTAGCTGAAACTTTATAATTTAGTTAAAAACTTCAGATGAGTAGAAACGACGAAATGGCCTCGTGCACACAAAAAAAACATAGATGTTCAACTAGAAGATGCCATGCAAACACACATCCAAACCCCACGTATCAATAAAATCACCAATTGTCCTTTAGAAATCCCAGACATAAAATTTTATTCGAAAAGGTCACGCACTTGTAATTCGTGCATTGCGTGGTTGAGCCCCACGTTTTACTCAAAGTTAATAACGGGCTCGTAGATTTTCAGAATTTGAACAGCGTTACATCGATGGAAAGCTAGCCCAGTGGCTATGATACCCACACCTTTCTCATTACTCAATTTATGCCATTTTTTGCTTAGCCATATCCTGGTTGTATTTTCACCAATTATTTTCACTTACACTTCATGCACACCTTATTGCGCTAAGTAACTTTCAGTTACTCCTGTTTACTGATAATAAGCTCATTTTCTTCTTAACTCATATTTACTGATATTTGAACTCATTTCCTTCTTATCCGTCCTAATTTCTTGTACAACCATTCAACTCGCTTGTAATTATTGTGCATTATTTATTGATGTTTGGTGTCTCGTATGTACTCTTCAAGTTTCTGGCACTATTGGTATGTCGACGGCTACCTTTAGAGTTCGGTGAGACGTATAAATATTTAGTTTTAGTGATGGCCTGTCTGCTCTGTGCAGACGACCCTATAGTAATTGAGGGCATTACCTGTCTGCGCCTTGGGGAACAGCGAGTATATGTAAACGAAGAAGATGTTTCATTGTTCTGCCAACTTCAACATGCTGTTTACTGTTATAGTACAACCTATTTGTGTCTCCTGTTTCCGTTGTCGCAGTACAAACGCAAACATGAGAAAAGAACCGATATAAAGAGGACACTCGTGTCGATAATATTGCTCTAACCCGGCCCCTCAAGCGGTGCGATAGAGAAGAAAAGCTATGGTCTTTGGTAAAACTCGTACTTCCGTATATGGGGTCTTCACGTTGTCTTCCTTCTGTTCTACGACACATCAACATAATCCTTCGCGAGCATCGGAACTTCACGTTTGGGAAATGACATAAATGTCAAAGCAGCCCTATATAACTTGTCTACGAGCTTAAAGGCACTAACTAGAAACGCGCGATTTTTTCCGTCTTGTAAAGTAATCTTCACAGTACCCAAATCAGCGTGCTTTCCGCCAAAAGACGCTTGCAAAGTGACAAGGGAACAGAGAGATAATAAGAAGAAAAACAAGAAGGTCAACCAGAATTGTAGCGCACGGTTTACTACCCAACACTTAGGCAGGGTAAACAGAAAAAAAAACATAAATGAAATGGGAAAGAAAAGCAGATGCACTAAAAAAAAAAGCGAAGCTTTCACTAAGCACTCTGTCACGCGAGCCTTAAAACAGCAATACTGGGATGACTCTGAAGACTTAATATGGTTGTTTTCACCTTGTTTCTAGGCCTTAAACTAAATGATGCATGTAATTTAAATATGAAAATTGGGGTTTGATTATCTCTTCTGTAGAAGAAGCTACCATAGTAAAATTAACGACAGTGGAGTTTCCAACGAATAATGTATAAGTCGAAGATTATTTCTTCTTTTTTTCGAGCTTCATTAGGCAAAGTTTTCACAATGAGACGTTCCAAACACAGTCATATTACTCTGTTCAAAAATTTTATATACCGACGCCACCCGACAACGCATATAAGTTTTGCTTTCTATCCTTTATCAGCAATGTCACCTTGCGTTCACGAAGGCATTACGCATGGGAGCACAAAAACAACAAGAACAAAAAACAAATCTGATAGGACCCACGCACACTTGCTGATGAAAGAAAAGTGATCCATTTTTACTTACTATCGAAATTATGACGTACTGGAAGATCATTCAGCCACGCTTGCAACGCCTGTTATACATAATGCGATTTCTCAAATGGTAAACGATAATTGCTTTTTAGTTCCACTTTCAGCTCACTTCGAACATTGCATCTGAATCTTTTGTACTTGCGCACAGCTTGCATTACACTTGTCTCTTCTCAAGGCCATGATTTGTTTTGACTAGTTTAGAATCATTCGCCTTTTACTTGTGCTATCTATTAATGCACTTACCTGGGTAACTAATGTGTGCACTCTGGGCCAGAAAAAAACACAATCCTGAGTGTCACAGCTTATGCGTATGCAGTGTGATTAAAAGTGAATATTTGAGAAAGTAATGATGTCACGTTTCAGATACCGCCTTAAACTTTTTTAAAACCTTCTTAACTGCTTTATTAAAGTGTGTACACGAAGCTCTCTCAGATACAACACTTCACGTCAATAAATTTTTTTTTCATAGGACATCATTGCTTTCCCACTGTTTGAGCCTCGACAAGTAGGAGACCCATTAGGCAAAAGTACAGAAGAGGTATTGCAGCGAGAAGAATTTAAAATGACAAAAGAACTTGCTAAACTAAATAAACTTCCAGACTGTATTTGATTCACGCAATGAAAAAAATTCTCTTCCCATAGATTCACTTACAGTAGTAAATCTCTGGGTCTTTCGGGAAGCAAGAAATGTTTAGGTGGCCGTTGATTTTCTACGCATCTAAGGCAGTACTGACATTGTAATCGAACACTCATTGCCATACGTCAGTCCGAGCATTTCATTATTCTGTGAAGTTTTGCTAAGCCGGAAATGTACTGTTCTTGTTTTCTTTTCAACAACTGTGTTTGTTATAACATAGTGTAGGCTATGGTACCCAGAAGTAGACACAACACACTCGCCACCAACAAATTTATCCAAAGAAACATGAAAAATAAAACACGCAAAAAGTGACCCAAAAAAACTGCGCAATCTTCATCACGTGATAATCTGCCAAAAGTACAAAGGTAAGAAAACAAGCAAATGAAACAAAAATCCACTATCGGTTAGCTGTTTTTAACGCCAGATATGCAGCCATACGTTTCACAGCAGCAAAACAGAACAAAAAACACAAAAGCCCACGATATATCTACCTACCCCCCCCCTTTCCTAAAAACTAGATGAGTTTGCAAGTGTCTACGTCTTGTCCTCCATTTTGAGCTACTTTGAATAATAGGGTGTTTGTTAAATTTGGTCATTTTGACTACTGATTTGTCCATCCGGAGTTCATTTCCATTTCAAATCACATTTTCTGTGATCTTTGCGGACACTATTCACAGTTCAGTGGGTACAAGAAGTAAGCTATTACTCTATTTTAAATTTAGCTAACAAACTTAAACTAAAATAGGTAATTGATGATTGATTGATATGTGAGATTTAACGTCCCAAAACCACTATATGATTATGAAAGACGCCGTAGTGGAGGGGCTCCGGAAATTTCCGACCCCCTGGGGGTTCTGTAACGGTGCACTCAAATCTGAGCACCGGGCCTACATTATTTCCGCCTCGGAAAATGCAGCCCGCCGCAGCCGGGATTCAATCCTGCGACCTTCGGATCCCGGTAATGATGATAAATGCAGCTGATAAAATATTTATTCACCTACCTATCAATTCCGAATCCTGTCCTTGGAGCAGTGCTGACATATGAGACCGTTGTTAAGGTCATGAACTAGCGTTGTGCTTTTTTTTTGCGATTGCTGACAGTGTGCTTGCGCTATATGTCCATTGCGCAGGTTCTGTGGATACGCAGCGCGACTACAACGTACTCACTGTGGGCCTCGACACGTACACGGCCGACGATCGCTTTCAGGCGGTTCACCTGGAGCGCATCGTCTGACTGGGCCTTGCAGGTGCGCTACGTGCAACTATCGGGACCAGGGTCTCTACGAATGCCAAGTCTCTTCAGACCCGAAGATCAGCTACTTCGGTCAACCTCACCGTACTAGGTAAGTATTCATGAGCGCACGTAGGATGACGAATGTATTGAGGGGCCTGTTTTCTTGTTTCTTCTTAAACGCTGCCGTGAGTTTTTCTTGTTAACGCTTTCACACACACACACCACACACACACACACACACACACACACACACACACACCATATATATATATATATATATATATATATATATATATATATATGCATATTACTTACTTATATGTATATAAGTAAAAGTATCACAAATCTCATACATATATTATTATGAAACTAAAATTCAGTAGGCTCTGTTAATCTTACGAGGCCTAACGACTGCCTTGACCTCTGCTGGCGCCTTGTTATAAACTTTTAGGAACCCCCTTTTCCCATCACCGATACAAGAGAATTCTCGGCCTCAGCCAGGGAGCGCTGGTCACAGCCCAATCGACACTGCCCCCATTAAACGGGATTCCGCGAGCAGCCCGAGGCTCTTCCTCTGCTCGGGCCCTACGCGACGAACCGAAGATACGGATAAACACAGGACACGGCTGAACAGAACAAAAGCAAGAAACGCACCGGACCGGCAGTGAGAGTGAAGACACGAGGAAATAAACGTCAGCTGCCGAGCGGTTCTTCGGGGCAACACGCAGGAACCCACACACTATCGAGACCCAATGAAAACAAAGACCCGGTTCATTAGCAATATTGCCCTCCCCGTTCGCCCCCCTTTCTTCTCTGTACGAGGCGGATAACCCGTTCCTTTTGTCTCGCGGCAATGCTTGCCCCGACTTAGTTGGTCGCCGGAGGCCCGCACCGCCAACGCCCTTGCCATCTTTATTATCATTCTTGCACCCCGGTACTTGATAGTTTACCCCCCACCCTCATCATTTCTCTAGTCGTTGCGGGCCTCACAATGACCGCTGGCATTAGCAGGGTCATAAGCGCAAGCCCACCCTCGGAGGCTCTGCTCGACAATTGGGAGACCGACGCATCTGTTAATAGGCTACCGAGTTGTCGCTTCGCCCGAATGATCACCGTTCATTCGCCCCTAAAGCTGGAACCTCTACAGCACGTGCCGTAGCCATTATGACCGCGCATCCAAACGTTCTCGCTGAAGCAGTGCTTTACCTTTGTACAAGTGTTGTGAGGTGCACTGGCTAGTCGCTGAGCGACACAGGGTGAGAGGGTGCTTTATTTGCAAGATATAGAGGGAGTTCTACGAGGAACAAACGCAGTTACCCAGTAATAATATGCAAGGCACGTTCGCGGCCTGATGCGGCACTCTTCTAAGCTTCGATCAAAAGCCCAATTCCAGAAACCTGCTTAGGGAGCACAGTAATTATTGCTTTCTACTGGTACGTGGTCAAGCTATGCGGGAGTAATTCTTCAATACTGCTCAGTGAACACGCAGCATCCAAGGATGTTAATGTCGTAGAACACGTTTACCGGCTTTCGGTCATTAACTGCCTTGAAATAATTTCTTTAATCCTTTACTGGCTTATTCTTATGGCCATGTCTGTGTGTTTGGTCAAGATTTTATTGTGAACAAGTGGACAACGGAGTGCCGAGTGAATTTCGCATGATGTGACATTCAATTCGCTGTTTCGATAAGTTCTTTTTTTTTCGAATATATTCACCGTGTTTTCGAACACAGCAAGTGATCACTGTGACGCCAGAGTCACGGCAGCCACTGTGGCTTACTTCTCCAAATTTCGTGTACTGCCGCACATTGAGCGTCGAAACAACCGTTGGCTGCTGCGACCATTCGACATCAATCTTGTCTTTTTTATCGCAGTGGCAAAAGCAGTCATCGAAGGTGGTCCGGACCTCTTCATTCGCACGGGGAGCTCCATCAACCTGACATGCGAGATAAGCCGAAGCCCTGAGCCGCCGCATTTTGTGTTCTGGTACCACAACGATCGCATGATAAACTACGTGTCAGCCAAGGGAGAGATCACGCTGCACAAAGGTGGACCCGACAGAACCATTAGCCGACTTTACATCCGCAAGGCAGTCTCACTTGACTCAGGAAACTACACCTGTGACCCGGCCAACGCCGAGCCTGTGTCCATCAGCGTCCATGTCGTGAACGGTAAGGGCATGTCTTGTTAGCAGAGAAATAAGCGAGGTGATAGGTGTCACATGAACGCAATACTAATGCCAGGTCATTATTGTACGCGAGAATGTATTCCATGTTCAACACGTGTCACTGACTTAATTTTCTGGTCTATTCATTTCACTTCTCTGCTGGTAGATTTTATACACATATACAACAAGGAAAACAAAAACCAAAAATGCAAGGTCGCCTCACAGAGCTACATTTCTATTTTCAAAAGGTCATGCGCTTTACCGTTTGCTTCCTTCATATGCATACAGAGTGAATGCGACATTTATGTTACACAAATGTTGAAGATAGGGCGAGTTGGTTCGTCGTAATTGAACTGGTATAGCGCATTACGGGAAAGAAGAAATGGCCGAGCGAACCGACGCCAGAGGACAGAGCACTAAGTTATAACTGAGCTTTATTGGCAAAGTGCATCAGATATGTGGAAGTGCGCAAGCATACAAAACCACTCGAACATAACACCAAGATTAGACAATGCTATCGTAACGTCACAGACCAAGGTTTTAGAGATGATTCACAAGATTTAGAAAACTACACCCAGTTTTTTATGCTTGTTGCATTTTTTCTAATAAAGCTCCGTTGAAGTTAGCGCTCTGTCCTCTTGTGTCACTCTCCTCGACGGTTTCTTCTTTTCCGTAATGCGCTGCACCTGTTCAAGCAGAATTTAGGTTAGCCAGGCGTACTTTTCTTGAATATTTGGAAGTGTTTCTGGAGCTCAACTAAGTATATACTATTGAAAACGATAAAAACAACAACATAAACAACGAATGATGAAGAAGAGAGAATAGGCATGACAAGTAAAACACCTGAAAAGCATCAATTCTGATAGATATGAGTCTATATATTGTTACGGGGAAATAACTTTACTTTATAAAAACGAGGAATAACTCGGTGGTGGACAAGATGGCGCCCAGTTGGCTCAGCAGGATCTGACCAACATCGTCCTCCTCTTTGTCTTCTTCGTCGTTCTCATCCTACCGTTACATGATTTCCCCGGCGGCTGGAGCACCGACCCGGTGCGAATCAGGAGGCACTGGAGTAATACGGTTTGAGTCGCGTAACATGCACTACGTCAGTGTGAGGGTGAATGATGGCGGGGTCCGTAGGGGTGATTTCGTATGTGACGTCAGTTACTTGGCGTAAGATACGGTAGGGACCTGAATAGCGTGGGAGTAACTTCTCCGAAAGTCCAACGCGGCGTGAGGGGAACCATAACAGAACGAGATCTCCGGGTGTGAAGTGGACGTCACGATGGCGGGCGTCGTATACGCTCTTCTGATTGTCCTGGGAGTCCAGTAAGCGTCGTCGAGCAACTTGGCGTGCCGCTTGGGCCTTCATTATTGCATCACGAGCGTACTGAGACTTGTCATTTAGTCCGGCCGGCAGGAGGGTGTCGAAAGGTAGCGCAGGGTCACGGCCGAACAACAGAAAAAAAGGAGAGAATCCCAGCGGTGTCGTGTCTGGAAGAATTGTACGCGAATGTTACAAACGGTAACGTAGTGTCCCAGTCGCGGTGATCGGTGGAGACATACATGGAGAGCATGTCGGTGAGAGTGCGATTGAGGCGCTCCGTTAGACCATTTGTTTGTGGATGGTAAGCAGTCGAGAGCTTGTGTTTAGTGGCGCAGGAGCGGAGGAGGTCATCAACCACTTTGGAAAGGAAGTAGCTGCCTCGGTCGGTAAGGAGTTGTCGAGGGGCGCCATGATGTAAGATGACGTCCTCCAAAAGGAAATCGGCCACGTCAGTTGCACAGCTGGTTGGAAGGGCCCGTGTGATCGCGTATCGGGTAGCATAATCGGTTGCTACTGCAATCCACCGATTACCCGCAGCTGACGTAGGAAAAGGGCCAAGCAGGTCCACGCCAACACGGTAGAATGGGTCTCGTGGGATGTGCAGTGGCTGAAGACGTCCGGCCGGAGGGACATTTGGTTTTTTTCCGTCGTTGACAAGGGTCGCAGGCTGCAATATAACGGCAGACGTCGCGGTACATGCCAGGCCAGAAGAAGCGCCGGCGAACTCTGTCGTAGGTCCGTGACACGCCGAGGTGACCCGCTGTAGGTGCATCATGAAGCTGGGCGAGAACAGTGTGACGCAATTGAATGGGAACGACGAGTAGTCTTTCGGGGCCGTCAGGACGCATATTGCAACGGTACAATACACCATCATGTATTTCAAACATTCGAAGGGAAGGGTCGGGCCTCACCGATGTGAGCCTTCGGATAATACCGTCCAAGAAAGTATCTCGTCGCTGCTCGATTCCAATGTCATGAAACGCGGATAGAGAGAAAACGTCGACAGGAAGGGTGGTTTTAGAGGAGTCGCCGTCTGGAGGGTCGACAGGATACCGGGACAAGCAGTCCGCATCTTGATGCAGGCGGCCGGTTTTATACAGGACTGAGTAATCAAATTCTTGAAGGCGCAGCGCCCAGCGGCCAAGACGGCCTGAAGGGTCTTTAAGGGACGAAAGCCAGCACAAGGCGTGGTGATCTGTGATTACTGTGAATGGCCGGCCGTACAAATAGGGACGAAATTTACCGACTGCCCAAACAAGTGCCAAACATTCCCGTTCAGTTATTGAATATTTTCTTTCAGCAGGCGAAAGAAGGCGGCTGGCATAAGCAACAACACGGTCTCGTCCTTGTTGTTTCTGGGCGAGGACTGCACCGATGCCATAGCCACTTGCGTCTGTACGAACTTCTGTTGGAGATGAGATATCAAAGTGGGCGAGGATAGGCGGAGACGTAAGCAGACACACTAGATTTTGAAACGCATCTGCTTGCTCAGGGCCCCAGATGAAGCCAGCGTCTTTTTTGAGAAGTTGAGTGAGAGGGCGTGCTACGTCGGCGAAGTTTTTAACAAAGCGGCGGAAGTAAGAACAGAGGCCAACGAAACTGCGAACGTCTTTGGTACAGGTTGGTACAGGGAAATCTCTTACTGCGCGTATTTATCTTGATCAGGGCGAACCCCTACAGAATCAACGAGATGTCCGAGGACAGAAATTTCACGACGGCCGAAGTGGCACTTTGCCGAATTGAGTTGCAGGCCCGCCTTACGAAAGACAGATAAGATTTTCGATAGCCTTTCAAGGTGCGTTGCAAAAGAAGGCGAAAAAACGATAACGTCGTCCAGGTAGCACAGGCAGATGGACCACTTGAAGCCGTGCAACAGAGCGTCCATCATACGTTCGAATGTGGCGGGCGCATTGCATAAACCGAATGGCATCACTTTAAACTCGTAAAGGCCGTCGGGAGTGATAAACGCCGTCTTCTCACGGTCCATGTCATCAACGGCAATCTGCCAGTACCCAGAGCGAAGGTCAATGGAGGAAAAATATTTTGCGCCGTGAAGGCAATCCAGGGCATCGTCTATGCGTGGTAAAGGGTAGACGTCCTTCTTCGTTATTTTGTTTAAATGGCGATAATCGACGCAAAATCTCCAGCTGTTGTCCTTCTTCTTTACAAGTACAACAGGGGACGCCCAGGGACTGCATGAAGGCTCGATGATATTCCGAGAAAGCATTTTGTCGACCTCCTGTTGGATGATGCGCCGCTCTGCATGGGAAACACGGTAGGGTCTCCGATGGATGGGACTCGTATCGCCTGTATCAATCCGGTGCTTAACAACGGACGTCTGGCCGAGTGGGCGGTCGCCAAGGTCGAAGATGTCCCAAAAAGATGCAAGCAGGGAACGCAGGTCGTTAGCTTGTTCTTTCGGCAAGTCGGGGGCAATCATCTTGGTTAACACACTTTGGTCCGATGGAGGAGTAGACGAAGTTTTTTCGGCACTCGGGATGCTGTCATAACTTAGAGTGCAAATATGGCACTCTGCCGCCGGCACGATTTCGGCTAGAGATATACCACGAGGGAGGACTTGTGTACATAGTGAAAAATTCACTAGGGGTAGGCAGGATGCATTGGCCGTAATAGTGACGACGGTGTGAGGAAACGCAACGTTGTGCGAAAGCAGGACGTCAACATTGGGGGACACAATATAAACACCGTCTGGGACAGGTGGAACAGGGGAGACGCCTATGTAAGCTACTGTTCGTTGAGGGAGACGCAGGTGTTCTGTAGAACAAAGCCGACTTGGAGGGCAACTTGGAGGATCAACAACATTAGGTAGAGCGAGTTGCACTATACCGGCAGAGCAGTCTATCAAGGCCGAATGTTCAGACAAAAAGTCTTGGCCCAAAATTATGTCATTAGGGCAGTGTTCTAAAACATAAAACAGAACTGATGTGTGGGTGTCCGGCGACGCTGACGCGAGCTGAGCACACACCAATTACGGCGACTTTTCCACCATCGGCCGTTCGGACCACAGGAGTTGGGCCAGGAGTAAGGACTTTCTTCAGCCGTGCTCTAAGGTCAGCGTTCATGATGGACACGTGTGCGCCAGTGTCAATGAGGGCTGTAGTAGGTACACCGTCGACGTCAACATTGATAAGGTTCTGATGTGCGGGCAAGGTCAGTAGAGGATTTTGGCATCGGGTCGGTATTGCAGCATCACCTCCAAGAGCTGCTCCCGTCAGTTTTCCGGAGGTGAACGCCGGAACGAGCTTGGGGACGGCGATCGGCGAGATGGGGGCGAGCGGGAGAAACGGCGTTGCGGCGAAGGGGAGCGGCTGGATCGGGGGCGCGAGGAATTCTCAGGCGTTAGCGGCTCTGTTTTCGGTGATGAGCGTGAATTCCAGGCAGGTGAGCGATGGGGCGGAGGGTGAGGCCACGGAGCAGAGCTGGACCAAGCACGGCAGTGACGCGAAATGTGGCCTATACGACCGCAATTGAAGCATATCGGCCGGTCGTCTGGGGTGCGCCATACCGCCGGGTCGCGATAATGTGGGCTGGCAGAAAAACGTCGGTTGGGCGGAACAGTCACGGGTGGATTTGGTGGGGCGTAGTCTGGACGATGAATGGAGCAGACGTTTAAGCCGGCGTTGGCCAGTTCTTGCCTCACGACGGTCTGTATGAGAGAGACGGTGGCGTGATAGCTTTCGGAGTTGGGGGAGGCTGACACGAGTGGAGCTGCGGCTTCTATTTCCCGACGGACAATACGGACAAACGTCACCGGGACTTTCCGTAGAAGGCAGGGCGAGGGTCTTCGCATGTGGAGGTTGCAGCCGTGTTTGGAAGCCGGGCAAACTGGTGGAGAACACGGCGGCTCTTCGCTTCTTCAAAGCGCCGGCATTCAGAAATAATGTCGTGGACCGTAGATGAATTCTTGAACACAAGAAGGTGAAAGGCGTCATCTGCTATGCCCTTAATAATATGGCAACCTTATCAGCTTCGGACATCTGCGAGTCTACCCTTGCGGCACAAAGCGAGCACGTCCTGAATGTACGTGAGGTATGATTCGGTGCACGTCTGAACTCGACGTGCGAGCTCGTTTTGGGCGGCGCGTTGACTTCCCCACAGGCCTGCCAAATAGCTCCCGGAGCTTTTGCTTGCATAACTCCCAGCTAGTCAGTTCTTCCTCGTGCGTCTCGTACCAGACCTTTGCGGTACCTCTGAGATAAAAAATCACGTGGCCAGCATGAGCGTTGGATCCCATCGCATACGTACACCCACTCGTTCGTATGACTTCAGCCAGGCTTCTACGTCAATGCCATCAGTGCCAGAAAAGGTACCTGGATCTCTCGGGGGCTCCAAGATGAGGGTTGACGGTCCAGTTGGAGAAAGTACGGACGTAGTTGGAGAAGGCATGGTAGTCGGGGAAGGGTCGGCATTGTTGACTTCAGTCGCCATGGGGGAGACCACTAGGCGCCCGCTACGAAGCTCCGTTTTGCGTGAAGTGAGTACCCCGCACCTCCCACCAATGATGTTACGGGGAAATAACTTTACTTTATAAAACGAGGAATAAACTCGGTGGTGGACAAGATGGCGCCCAGTTGGCTCGCAGATCTCACAACATCGTCCTCCTCTTTGTCTTCTTCGTCGTTCTCATCCTACCGTTACAATATATAGCGCTTGCACAGCAGGTCTATTCAGCGCGAGCAGTTGGCCCTAGCGCTGTGTGATTTCTATGTCGGTTGCTGCCGCCCGCTTTTCTGTGCTATATAGCACTTGCACCATTCTGTGCAAGTGCTACTTACGCCAATAAACCTCGTTTTATAGTGGTGGAGATGCGGGGTAGAGGGTACACATTTTAACGCGTAGTATCGTTGAGTCGTCTGTAATCCAGGCATAATCTAATCGAACCATCTTTTTTTTTTGAAGAGGACTACAGGCAAAGACCAGGGACTTGAAGGGGGCGCGATAAAATCGTGGCGAAGCATGTTATTGACTTGCTGTTGCTGGTGCACGGTAGGGGCGTTGTCGCAAAGGAGTATGCGTTACCCGTGTCGATACTGTGAGTGACGGTTGTTGGTTTGACTCAGTGGCTTCTGTGGAAAGACAAATTAATGTATAAACTCACGAAAGAAGCGTTATTTGTCATGCTCATTGATCCCGGGGGAGCTCGCATTCGATGTAGCGGTTGATTACATCGAGAGAGACGTCATCCGGATGGAAACAAGGAGGTACAGCATCCAACTGAAGCTTTGGGCCAGTGTAATGGGATTCAATAGGCACGATAGAGCGTTCGTCTACTGGGTGAACGCGACCAAGTGTCTCATGATGGTGTAAGGTGAGAGGACATAATCTGAGATTGCGACAAGTATTACCGTTGCATCATCATTGGGAGGCAGAATGGAATATGACAGAGACGTGCCATGGCGATGACTGAAAATGGCAGGCGGAGTGAGCGTAACAGTAGTGCCAGAAAAAGTCAGTGCGGTCGACAGGGACAATGACTAAGAAGACGATGGTCAGTGTCAGTGGCCACACGAAGCTTGCCAACGCTAAGTCGGTCGGTGTTGGCAGACGGGGCATCGGCGAACACAGTTCCACCTGAGCGCGAGCGCATTCAATTATGGCGTGGTGGCATGGCAAGAAGTCTCATTCGAGTATTACGTAATGCGAACAGGTGGCCAACACTAGAAACTCGATGTGGTGCAAAATGTTCTGAATGGTGACTCCAGTCGTACACGCTCTAAACGGTCGAATTTGTTGCGCACTCGCTGTACTAAGCGAAAATCCAGGTTGTGGCATCGTGACATTTAGTATGGAGCGGCCAAGTTTTCGGCTCATGGCAGAAGAAATGGCAGCTCCGGTATCAAGAAGGGCGAGAGTTCATAAAACTCTGATAAACACTTCCAGAACGTTGGCGGGGGACAGGGCGAGTACTGATCATTGTGACGACGACGAAGCTCGTGCCTCCAGAGCTGTGACAGTCAGTTTTCCGGTTCTCGTCGGTGACGCACAGGTGACAAAAAATTTTGCCACCTCTGCCACCTCTTCGCGCACTTATCGTTTGATTTCCGGTATTCATGTTTTGTGGTCTCTGCCGAGGGTCAACGCCACGAGAGTTTCATCCGCGGCCGCTGGCCTCCGTGTCATGACCCGTTGTTTACGCAACTCCTCAAAGCTTGCGTACCTCGGTCCAACCGAACACATCGGCAATGCGTAGCTTAAAAGCACCCGGTGAATTCCGAGTGGTGCTTGGTAAACCAGAGACTCCCTACCTCTTTCAGGTAGAAGGGCACATATTGCAGTTTCGAAGGGTCATCCCACTTGTTGCTTGCGCCTACCCTTTCAAATGTCGACAGCCAATCTTCAACGTTTCGTTCATCGGTATCGTCGATTCGTCGATAAAAGGTTGATCGCGCACGCGTAGCGCAGTGGGCACGGTGATCATCGGAGGCTGGCGCATACCGTGGTTGATATATATATATATATATATATCTATATATATTATATATATATATATATAATTATATATATATATATATATATACTATATATATATATATATATATATATAAGTCGTTTTTACAGAACAGAAGAAAAGGAGAGAAAAATGCCACCCGTAACTGTCTCTCCTCACGAGGACACCTCAACAGGTCGGCACAGGAATGAGGTATCAGGAAGGATAAGATTGGAAAAGAGAGAAGTAAAAGGTGAAGGTCATTCGATATGCTTCGTCAGCCATTTCTGGGGAGCCAGGGTAGTTTCCTGTTGCAGGGTTCTAGGTTGAGTTACCCCGCACCTCTACCACTAAGAAACGCGGTTTAGTGGCGTAAGTAGCACTTCACAGCAGGTCTAATCATGCTGAAGCGAGCGGCGACAACCGACACAGGAATCACGGCGCTAGGGCCAACCGCTCACGCTCAACGTCTGGCTAAAGAGATGGCCCACTATGGCGTATTCTTCTTCCTCCTTACACTAGCTAATAATTCCTGTGTTATATCCTCGACATTCTACTAGCAAACCGCTTATGTAAGTAGTCGTAGAATTTGACGAACAAATTAATTCAATGTCATGGTGCGTTCTCACTGACATGGCTATTTTGCTCTTGCAGCGTATGTCTTTTGTGCATGAATGGGCCCATTACCGGTACGGAGTCTTTTGACGAACATGGCTGGCGGGATGACGAAAAGTACCCACTCACCTATGCGAGGTGGATCCTGTAATACGCTAGTGATTTTTATCTGAGGTGTCACTTGTCAGTTAGGTACACTGTCGTCCCTTATGAAAGGGAACACGTAAAGCGCGTGGCCTGCGCTCTGTGGCGGCTGCCTGCAAGACCATCATCAACCAACAGCAAAAAAAAAAGACGTTGGCTTTTGGCGTCATCTATCGGCGAACAAAACAACCAGTTAGGTCGCAGGACAGGCTTTACAAGATACAGTACGCAGCCGTTGGAGGAGAGCAGGTCAGGCTATCGCGTGTTCCCTTTCATAAAGAACGACAGTTTCATAAAGAACGACAGAACGATATTTGCTTGTAAGATCTCCGAAGCAAAATAATCATAACTGCAGTATTTTCTTTCGCAAGTTGAAGAGTTTCGAAATGCTGTTTGGTTACATACTATCCGCTTTCTTTGATCTTTCGCAAATTATGTAGGTCGCATTGGCACTGTGCCTTGATCAACATTTCTTTTTTACTACCGCATACACTTTCATAGAATCATGGTTAATACTTTTTATTTGTGATTGTAGTACAGTCATCGCAATGCTGGGAGCTAGAAATGCACCATAGTGCTTATAGAGTTCTGAATGCACCACACTTTTTTTTCTTTTGTTACGCTGCTCGGTTGTAAATACATAGTAACAGCTATAGCGTCGAAACACCTAGCATTGACTGCAAACTCGAGCAAAATCGTCATTGAAGCCCCGAATATATAAAAACTGACAACGAAAACGCACAATACCAGCGAAGCTATGAGGACACTGGAGCACATTCAAAGAGTTCTATTGAAAGTTGTTTACAGAGAAGCTCCTTCCCATTAGTTGTCCTTCAGCTAACGCTAAGGTGCAAGCACCACATTACGTGTCATCAGCGATCTTTTCAAGACATTATCTGTGATGACAGAAATTATCCCCTGACGAAACTTCCATAGAGTCCATTGCAAAAACTAGGAAAAAGTGCACACCTGAGCAAACCCAGTCGTAGAAGTTTGTTTTATTTTCTTTACAGAAACAAGGAGCCAGAGCGAATGGCCACAAGGGCCTCACATAGTGCTCACGCTCCTGTTTGCAATCAGAATCAGCGTCACAAACAACAAGTAATACATGACCCACTATTACACCCTTACACAGTTACAGTCGGAACAGCAAACTGTGACCGGGTGACCAAAATAAACAGTGACCGTAAGTGCATACTCGGACAGAATGGGACTTTATCAGGGGTACCTTAAAGAAGGTTAGTTTGTGATCGTGTTGGATAAACTGCAGTTATTTTTTTGGTGCGACGCATTCGTCTTACACGGCAGCTGCCAGAAAGCAGTTATGGACGCCAAAACTAGCAGAAGTTCGCACTCAAGTACTGTATTTAGCATTTATTCTCCCTAGGTTCAATTTTCTTGAATAACGTTTACACGCACTAGCACATCAAGACAATTTTTGCAGTTCACTGATGCACCTTGCAGTTCGCTGATGTTCATGTTTTTTTAATTGGGCTTATCTTCTGCTCACCCAGGTCACAGGGACTCCGAGAACTCAAACTGAATGCGTGCTCCTCAAAGTTTACCTTCGACTTGACACTGGACTCTGGAGATTCGTGCCCACTGAACAAAACTACATGTACATTTCATGAAAGTGCGTTATGCGTATCAAAACAGACGTGACAGATACTGTGGAATCATCAATCATGTTCATGCCGTATGTCGCCAACGTGAGTACCTTCCATTATTCGAAGCATGCTTATTGGTTCATCCAAGCTTTGACACTTCCCACAAAAATGATTGCCCCTGGGCCACAAAGGCAGGAGTTGCAATGAATCTCGGCGAAATCTATTTGAATTGCTTACACGAAAGCGCAGTTTTATTTTTCTGGGGAATTTTAACGAAAACGTAATTTTTTTTGTCGTATAAAGAACAGTATTTCTGGGGTGATAGAAAAAAAAATTCAGTAATAGAAAAAAATTGTGTCATTCCTCAGTGAAAAGCATTGCTGCCTTCGTAGATCTTTAATTGCATGAACTGCATGTGACAAAAAACAGTGCTAACTAAATGAATGAATGAATGAATGAATGAATGAATGAATGAACTCTGGAGATTCGTGCCAAATTAACAAAACTACAATAAATAATTAATGAAAGAAATGAATAAATAAATGATTGAATCAATCAATGAACTGACAGCTAAAATCTCAGTTCTGGGAGTTTCTCTCGTGGAAATTAGCTACTACCCCTAACCATACTACACTACGCTGTCTCTTTCCGTATTTCTCTACTCCCCTCTTCATTTTTCCTAAGCAATGACGTGATAGCTGAGAGTAAGCACCTTAAGGGGTACAGCGGCGCAGCTGTTGCTATGCGCCGCATTGCCGTCACGTGATTGCTGAGAGGGCGTGGGAGATACCGCAGCTAGCACCATTGCAGGTCATGGAAGGATGAACTCGACTATGAAATATTAGGCAGTTATAGTGCACCATTAGTATGATAGCGGTAGTTAAGAGAATAGCGTTACCATGCAGCAAAAATTCTTTGCGGACAGCGCCCTATAGTTTAGCGGGATAGCGCTTACGTAGTTTACGTGCACCATCTGGGATGGTGGCACCACCTACCAAAGGGTTAATAAGTTAAAGAACAGTGACAAAAAAAAACGACGAGGATGTTTGCCTATGTCACCACGCGAAACCATCGTACAAATTCATTTTAGTAATATTAATTGTAAATAAATTTTAACCACGCACTGATCGCGAAAAAAAAATTATGATGCAAATTTTTTACATCTATTTTCTAGTTAGGCCTAAAGACGTTTGAAATGGGAAGCTATCTCAAAAGCTAAGCAAACTTATTCGTAATACTCAATCATCGAAGCCAACTGGAGGCAAGCGAAGCCATTTTTAGCTGTGGTTTACTGCGAACAAAGTGAATATATCAACAACTACGCGAAAATCACTTCGGAGCGGGCATCCAAAAACGCCGACGTCTTTTACGTACAATGCATACACCACGCTAACACAGTAACGGTAAATATGAAAAATAGCATGCGTACGGTTAGCGGAACGGGTCACGTACGTTACTGCGCATGCGCTCTTCGACCCCGCTATCCCGCTAAGCCCGGTAAACTATGACTGTCTATTAAAGTTTTTCGTCTTAAAATGAGACAAATAAAGCGTAACGTATTACTCTCAGCCGTGCATTCCCGGGTGTAGTGTAATGGTTTCCCTACACCGAAAAAAAATTGGTACGATTGTTCGACGAACGACGTATTTTGGCTCTATAATGCCAACGAATATTGCAGGTAAGCCACTTTTGTGATTCCACTAACGGAGCACGCCAGCACAACCCATACGCACCCAGTGAGCAGAATGCGATCTGCCAAGGAAGATCCACGTGGGAAGTCATTAGCGAGAACGAAGACTTCACTAAGTATCTATGGCTCTCTCTCTCATCTACTCGTCTAACTTATTCATTTGTACACACATCACCGTACCGCTGTAACATTCTTCTGACAAGCAACTGGTTCTGATAAGGTAGAGCGGCGCCACTGTTCACTTTTTTAGAAACCGTACATCCGTAAAGGCACTGCTATTCGGTTTGAGAGAGGCGCAGTCCCGGTGATTTGACGGGAATTCGGGTGATATGTAAAAGTTTTGATGTTTAATTTTCTTTAATTGTATTCCGGCGCATTATGAATAAAGAAGTAAGCATGTTTGGGTATTCTCTAGCATACCTAAACAAAGCACATTGATTGGCGAAAATTATTTACGAACGGAGGAAATCGAAGTAAGAAAGTCATCCCGAAGAATTTTCGAATAGATCAGTTAAAACAATTTGCTTAAATCAGATTTAACCAAGCGAATTTATCATTAAAATAAGCTACTTTAATTATTTTGAGGTAAACTCAAAAGAAATTAAGAGAATCGAAAGCGCAGAAAAGAGTTATGCGATTCCCAAATTTTCATTTAGAACATGCAATGAAGAGATACCTTTTCGAATTCCAGTCACGTAACAACAGGAGTAAATTAAAACATCCAACACCTTGGCTTAGGCTCTGTCAGTAGAGCCACACACCATCAGGTAGTAAAGAGATGTAGAGTGAAAGCCCCGTGCTAAATTTGTAGTTATCAGTCCCTAGAAACTCACCCAGCGGAGATGAATAGCTATCACGTAATCTAGAAACAGAGAATAAAGCTTGCGTTTACCAACGCATGATAATACTATTTGGGCTGTTACATAAAAAAAAACTCGATATGATTACGAGAGACACCGTAATTTAGGGCACCGGAATCTGGTGTCCTTTAACGTGCAGTGATATAGCATAGTACAAAGGTTTTCGTCATTTCACCTCCACCAAAATGAGGATGACGCAGCCAGCTATGGAAAGGCAAATGATAGGTGTAACTTTAGAGACATGAAGAGAGTAGAGAGAGTCGGGTATCAAACAGGGGTTAACAAAATGATATCATAGTTGAAACCGAGAAGAAAAAATGAACATGAGCCGCGCACGTTGTGTGTAGGTAAGCTAACCACTGGTCATTAAGGGTAACTGACTGGATTCTCACAGAAGCACGGAGGGGGGGGGAGACAATGTTAGGTGGCCCAATGATAATGCATAGTTCGCAGGTATTACACAGCAGCGAAAAGCAGAAGTCCAGGTTGATTGGCGGCTCAAGGGAGAGGCATTTGCCCTGCAGTGGGCCTAGCCAAGCTGATGATGATTATGAAGATGATGATGGTGGCCATGATAATGACGGTGAAATGCACTTGACACGGCTGTGACAGAACCCGTAATATAGGGGTCGGCAGTTGAGAACTCCACTGTACAACCACGGCGAACTTTTTCGATCGTAAGCGCATGCGTGTTTCATCGAGTAAACGAAGGTAGCGTTACAGTGCACTTGGTGTGCACCAAGGTTGCCAACCATAGCGGAGTGACCCTGCTTGGGCATTTCCGGAACTTTTCGCCAGCCACCGTAGGGTAGCACCACGATGGCGTAAGGCGATTTCAACATTTCGCTCACCATCGCTCATGGATAAATGTGAAAGATCCTCATGACCTCTCCGAAGGTGACATTCTTGGGAAGATCGGCATTGAGCCTGTCTTATTTGAAATCTCACCAGCATAAAATACAGCAGACATTGCGTCAAGCATCACTCAAATAGCTTTCTTTTTTTCTTGGTGTGTTCTTTTTTCTCTTTATCATATCCCATCTGTTCGTTGCGTTGAGGGTCTTTTAACTAAAAGTGATGGTCGGCGGCAACGTGTCTGTTGCAAGAAGACATCAAGATATAATGTCATAAGTCTCGACCTCATTAGAAATTCCCTGTGACGCCACTGTGACATAACAATGGGGCGTCAATGATCGTCACCCGGTCATAAGTGAGCTCATCCAGGAGGCACCTCATATGTCCGAACATTTTAGAGTGGACGTTATCTCTATGCTATCATTTTTACACGGTGCTATTTAGGTGTAAAAAAAACTTAGAAGAGCAAACGGAAATGGTATGTAGGGTAGAGTAGAGTAATTTTGCCTCGGCGTAGGATATTTTGCAAAAACAGGTTGCCAACACTCGTGGACATCAGAATATCTCGTGGTGTGCACCAAGGAAAGGAGGGTAAAAGTGTCTAAGCTGACACAAACCAACACGCCCAAGCCTTATGCCTGTCATTCGGGCACTCTCCCATTGTTGTTGCAGCCTTGCCCGTGCCAACTTGTCCAAGCGCATCGAGACAACGTTCGAAGAGACGCAGCACACGGAAGGTCTACCCCAACGGGTTGTAATGGCTCTTGACGTCTCGGACAGCATGAAAGTAAGCGATGTGATGTCTCAAAGAAAATACGCTTGAATCCCATGACAGTATACACGACAACTGTACACAGATGTACTTCTCTTTCCTCTTCAATGCTCTCCCATCTCACCCCGCAACGCTGACACAGCGAGCGTCTGCGAATGAGTTTTTGATTGAAAGCAACTGATTGCTGGCATTGAACATAGTTCACTGGCCACCCTTTATATATGGAAACTGTAACTTGACCCTAAAAGATTGTGCCGGTAAGAGATTTTCCCTGGTCGTTGTTTTGCAAAAGAAATTCCCAGCATGCACGTTAACCTAAAGTGCACGCACTGAAGGTCTCTATGTCTAACGTAGCTTTTTGTCTCTTACTACCCATAGCAGCGACTAGCGCGTCCCAGTAGGAAACACCGTTGATCACAGGCGCGATTTGCTCTCTTCAGGTTTTTTTTCTCCGCAACTCCGCGATCAGCGCCTGCGCGTCAATGCCGCCAGTGTAAGCGTTAGCGCACGCTTCTTCGCATCTTCCCATGGTTCCTTTCAGCGGGTGATGTCATTTTTATTAAGAATGTTACCAACAAATTCAGGTTCATAGGCTTTTCAAGAGATGTTTTTGTGCCATGTATTTTTTTACGCATGGGCACTTGCAACATAGGCACTTTTAACATGGGCACTTCTAACATGGACACTTGTAACATGGGCACTTGAACCTTGTCACAGAAGTTTCGTGCTACGTAATGACACACATCAGTAAATAGAAGCGCCTATGATGTGTCGAAAACAACAATTCTTTACTTAGTTCAATGGCTGCTGACCCATACACGATGGCGATACCAAAGTAGGGGTATATATAGCCTTCAAGTTGCTACTACAGTACAAATTTGCTATGACGAAGTCTCGAAAGAGTGTTGCGGTGTGCGTATGCGTGTGGGTTCTCACTTGTGGTCCATTTTAAAAGTGCGCACCGGATACTCACC
>WOVY01011833.1:0-24364 GCA_013436015.1 Rhipicephalus annulatus | reverse complement strand
TCTAGGTGAAACGGGGTTTATTGACGTGAATATGTTACGGGGAAATAACTTACTTTATAAAAACGAGGAATAAACTCGTGGTGGACAAGATGGCGCCCAGTTGGCTCGAGATCTCACAACATCGTCCTCCTCTTTGTCTTCTTCGTCGTTCTCATCCTACCGTTACATGATTTCCCCGGCGGCTGGAGCACCGACCCGGTGCGAATCAGGAGGCACTGGAGTAATACGGTTTGAGTCGCGTAACATGCACTACGTCAGTGTGAGGGTGAATGATGGCGGGGTCCGTAGGGGTGATTTCGTATGTGACGTCAGTTACTTGGCGTAAGATACGGTAGGGACCTGAATAGCGGGAGTAACTTCTCCGAAAGTCCAACGCGGCGTGAGGGGAACCATAACAGAACGAGATCTCCGGGTGTGAAGTGGACGTCACGATGGCGGGCGTCGTATACGCTCTTGATTGTCCTGGGAGTCCAGTAAGCGTCGTCGAGCAACTTGGCGTGCCGCTTGGGCCTTCATTATTGCATCACGAGCGTACTGAGACTTGTCATTTAGTCCGGCCGGCAGGAGGGTGTCGAAAGGTAGCGCAGGGTCACGGCCGAACACACAGAAAAAAGAGAGAAACCCAGCGGTGTCGTGTCTGGAAGAATTGTACGCGAATGTTACAAACGGTAACGTAGTGTCCCAGTCGCGGTGATCGGTGGAGACATACATGGAGAGCATGTCGGTGAGAGTGCGATTGAGGCGCTCCGTTAGACCATTTGTTTGTGGATGGTAAGCAGTCGAGAGCTTGTGTTTAGTGGCGCAGGAGCGGAGGAGGTCATCAACCACTTTGGAAAGGAAGTAGCTGCCTCGGTCGGTAAGGAGTTGTCGAGGGGCGCCATGATGTAAGATGACGTCCTCCAAAAGGAAATCGGCCACGTCAGTTGCACAGCTGGTTGGAAGGGCCCGTGTGATCGCGTATCGGGTAGCATAATCGGTTGCTACTGCAATCCACCGATTACCCGCAGCTGACGTAGGAAAAGGGCCAAGCAGGTCCACGCCAACACGGTAGAATGGGTCTCGTGGGATGTGCAGTGGCTGAAGACGTCCGGCCGGAGGGACATTTGGTTTTTTCCGTCGTTGACAAGGGTCGCAGGCTGCAATATAACGGCAGACGTCGCGGTACATGCCAGGCCAGAAGAAGCGCCGCGAACTCTGTCGTAGGTCCGTGACACGCCGAGGTGACCCGCTGTAGGTGCATCATGAAGCTGGGCGAGAACAGTGTGACGCAATTGAATGGGAACGACGAGTAGTCTTTCGGGGCCGTCAGGACGCATATTGCAACGGTACAATACACCATCATGTATTTCAAACATTCGAAGGGAAGGGTCGGGCCTCACCGATGTGAGCCTTCGGATAATACCGTCCAAGAAAGTATCTCGTCGCTGCTCGATTCCAATGTCATGAAACGCGGATAGAGAGAAAACGTCGACAGGAAGGGTGGTTTTAGAGGAGTCGCCGTCTGGAGGGTCGACAGGATACCGGGACAAGCAGTCCGCATCTTGATGCAGGCGGCCGGTTTTATACAGGACTGAGTAATCAAATTCTTGAAGGCGCAGCGCCCAGCGGCCAAGACGGCCTGAAGGGTCTTTAAGGGACGAAAGCCAGCACAAGGCGTGGTGATCTGTGATTACTGTGAATGGCCGGCCGTACAAATAGGGACGAAATTTACCGACTGCCCAAACAAGTGCCAAACATTCCCGTTCAGTTATTGAATATTTTCTTTCAGCAGGCGAAAGAAGGCGGCTGGCATAAGCAACAACACGGTCTCGTCCTTGTTGTTTCTGGGCGAGGACTGCACCGATGCCATTAGCCACTTGCGTCTGTACGAACTTCTGTTCGAGATGCGATATCAAAGTGGGCGAGGATAGGCGGAGACGTAGGCTAGACACCCACTAGATTTTGAAACGCATCTGCTTGCTCAGGGCCCCAGATGAAGCCAGCGTCTTTTTTGAGAAGTTGAGTGAGAGGGCGTGCTACGTCGGCGAAGTTTTTAACAAAGCGGCGGAAGTAAGAACAGAGGCCAACGAAACTGCGAACGTCTTTGGTACAGGTTGGTACAGGGAAATCTCTTACTGCGCGTATTTTATCTTGATCAGGGCGAACCCCTACAGAATCAACGAGATGTCCGAGGACAGAAATTTCACGACGGCCGAAGTGGCACTTTGCCGAATTGAGTTGCAGGCCCGCCCTACGAAAGACAGATAAGATTTTCGATAGCCTTTCAAGGTGCGTTGCAAAAGAAGGCGAAAAAAACGATAACGTCGTCCAGGAGCACAGGCAGATGGACCACTTGAAGCGTGCAACAGAGCGTCCATCATACGTTCGAATGTGGCGGGCGCATTGCATAAACCGAATGGCATCACTTTAAACTCGTACAGGCCGTCGGGCGTAGTGATAAACGCCGTCTTCTCACGGTCCATGTCATCAACGGCAATCTGCCAGTACCCAGAGCGAAGGTCAATGGAGGAAAAATATTTTTGCGCCGTGAAGGCAATCCAGGGCATCGTCTATGCGTGGTAAAGGGTAGACGTCCTTCTTCGTTATTTTGTTTAAATGGCGATAATCGACGCAAAATCTCCAGCTGTTGTCCTTCTTCTTACAAGTCCAACAGGGGACCGCCAGGGACTGCATGAAGGCTCGATGATATTCCGAGAAGCATTTTGTCGACCTCCTGTTGGATGATGCGCCGCTCTGCATGGGAAACACGGTAGGGTCTCCGATGGATGGACTCGTATCGCCTGTATCAATCCGGTGCTTAACAACGGACGTCTGGCCGAGTGGCGGTCGCCAAGGTCGAAGATGTCCCAAAAAGATGCAAGCAGGGAACGCAGGTCGTTAGCTTGTTCTTTCGGCAAGTCGGGGGGCAATCATCTTGGTTACACACACTTTGGTCCGATGGAGGAGTAGACGAGTTTTTCGGCACTCGGGATGCTGTCATAACTTAGAGTGCAAATATGGCACTCTGCCGCCGGCACGATTTCGGCTAGAGATATACCACGAGGGAGGACTTGTGTACATAGTGAAAAATTCACTAGGGGTAGGCAGGATGCATTGGCCGTAATAGTGACGACGGTGTGTGAGGAAACGCAACGTTGTGCGAAAGCAGGACGTCAACATTGGGGGACACAATATAAACACCGTCTGGGACAGGTGGAACAGGGGAGACGCCTATGTAAGCTACTGTTCGTTGAGGGAGACGCAGGTGTTCTGTAGAACAAAGCCGACTTGGAGGGCAACTTGGAGGATCAACAACATTAGGTAGAGCGAGTTGCACTATACCGGCAGAGCAGTCTATCAAGGCCGAATGTTCAGGACAAAAGTCTTGGCCCAAAAATTATGTCATTAGGGCAGTGTTCTAAAACATAAAACAGAACTGATGTGTGGTGTCCGGCGACCGCTGACGCGAGCTGAGCACACACCAATTACGGCGACTTTTCCACCATCGGCGTTCGGACCACAGGAGTTGGGCCAGGAGTAAGGACTTTCTTCAGCCGTGCTCTAAGGTCAGCGTTCATGATGGACACGTGTGCGCCCAGTGTCAATGAGGGCTGTAGTAGGTACACCGTCG
Source organism: Rhipicephalus annulatus (assembly GCA_013436015.1). NCBI lineage: Eukaryota > Metazoa > Arthropoda > Arachnida > Ixodida > Ixodidae > Rhipicephalus > Rhipicephalus annulatus. Next base: position 20,754 of record WOVY01011833.1, on the reverse strand, counting down.
GACGTCAACATTGATAAGGTTCTGATGTGCGGGGCAAGGTCAGTAGAGGATTTTGGCATCGGGTCGGTATTGCAGCATCACCTCCAAGAGCTGCTCCCGTCAGTTTTCCGGAGGTGAACGCCGGAACGAGCTTGGGGACGGCGATCGGCGAGATGGGGGCGAGCGGGAGAAACGGCGTTGCGGCGAAGGGGAGCGGCTGGATCGGGGGCGCGAGGAATTCTCAGGCGTTAGCGGCTCTGTTTTCGGTGATGAGCGTGAATTCCAGGTAGGTGAGCGATGGGGCGGAGGGTGAGGCCACGGAGCAGAGCTGGACCAAGCACGGCAGTGACGCGAAATGTGGCCTATACGACCGCAATTGAAGCATATCGGCCGGTCGTCTGGGGTGCGCCATACCGCCGGGTCGCGATAATGTGGGCTGGCAGAAAAACGTCGGTTGGGCGGAACAGTCACGGGTGATTTGGTGGGGCGTAGTCTGGACGATGAATGGAGCAGACGTTTAAGCCGGCGTTGGCCAGTTCTTGCCTCACGACGGTCTGTATGAGAGAGACGGTGGCGTGATAGCTTTCGGAGTTGGGGAGGCTGACACGAGTGGAGCTGCGGCTTCTATTTCCCGACGGACAATACGGACAACGTCACCGGGACTTTCCGTAGAAGGCAGGCGAGGGTCTTCGCATGTGGAGGTTGCAGCCGTGTTTGGAAGCCGGGCAAACTGGTGGAGAACACGGCGGCTCTTCGCTTCTTCAAAGCGCCGGCATTCAGAAATAATGTCGTGGACCGTAGATGAATTCTTGAACACAAGAAGGTGAAAGGCGTCATCTGCTATGCCCTTAATAATATGGCCAACCTTATCAGCTTCGGACATCTGCGAGTCTACCTTGCGGCACAAAGCGAGCACGTCCTGAATGTACGTGAGGTATGATTCGGTGCACGTCTGAACTCGACGTGCGAGCTCGTTTTGGGCGGCGCGTTGACTTCCCACAGGCCTGCCAAATAGCTCCCGGAGCTTTTGCTTGCATAACTCCCAGCTAGTCAGTTCTTCCTCGTGCGTCTCGTACCAGACCTTTGCGGTACCTCTGAGATAAAAAATCACGTTGGCCAGCATGAGCGTTGGATCCCATCGCATACGTACACCCACTCGTTCGTATGACTTCAGCCAGGCTTCTACGTCAATGCCATCAGTGCCAGAAAAGGTACCTGGATCTCTCGGGGGCTCCAAGATGAGGGTTGACGGTCCAGTTGGAGAAAGTACGGACGTAGTTGGAGAAGGCATGGTAGTCGGGGAAGGGTCGGCATTGTTGACTTCAGTCGCCATGGGGGAGACCACTAGGCGCCCGCTACGAAGCTCCGTTTTGCGTGAAGTGAGTACCCCGCACCTCCCACAATGATGTTACGGGGAAATAACTTTACTTTATAAAACGAGGAATAAACTCGGTGGTGGACAAGATGGCGCCCAGTTGGCTCGCAGATCTCACAACATCGTCCTCCTCTTTGTCTTCTTCGTCGTTCTCATCCTACCGTTACAATATATAGCGCTTGCACAGCAGGTCTATTCAGCGCGAGCAGTTGGCCCTAGCGCTGTGATTTCTATGTCGGTTGCTGCCGCCCGCTTTCTGTGCTATATAGCACTTGCACCATTCTGTGCAAGTGCTACTTACGCCAATAAACCTCGTTTTATAGTGGTGGAGATGCGGGGTAGAGGGTACAAATTTTAACGCGTAGTATCGTTGAGTCGTCTGTAATCCAGGCATAATCTAATCGAACCATCTTTTTTTTTGAAGAGGAACTACAGGCAAAGACCAGGGACTTGAAGGGGGCGCGATAAAATCGTGGCGAAGCATGTTATTGACTTGCTGTTGCTGGTGCACGGTAGGGGCGTTGTCGCAAAGGAGTATGCGTTACCGTGTCGATACTGTGAGTGACGGTGTTGGTTTTGACTCAGTGGCTTCTGTGGAAAGACAAATTAATGTATAAACTCACGAAGAAGCGTTATTTGTCATGCTCATTGATCCCGGGGGAGCTCGCATTCGATGTAGCGGTTGATTACATCGAGAGAGACGTCATCCGGATGGAAACAAGGAGGTACAGCATCCAACTGAAGCTTTGGGCCAGTGTAATGGGATTCAATAGGCACGATAGAGCGTTCGTCTACTGGGTGAACGCGACCAAGTGTCTCATGATGGTGTAAGGTGAGAGGACATAATCTGAGATTGCGAACAAGTATTACCGTTGCATCATCATTGGGAGGCAGAATGGAATATGACAGAGACGTGCCATGGCGATGACTGAAAATGGCAGGCGGAGTGAGCGTAACAGTAGTGCCAGAAAAGTCAGTGCGGTCGACAGGGACAATGACTAAGAAGACGATGGTCAGTGTCAGTGGCCACACGAAGCTTGCCAACGCTAAGTCGGTCGGTGTTGGCAGACGGGGCATCGGCGAACACAAGTTCCACCTGAGCGCGAGCGCATTCAATTATGGCGTGGTGGCATGGCAAGAAGTCTCATTCGAGTATTACGTAATGCGAACAGGTGGCCAACACTAGAAACTCGATGTGGTGCAAAATGTTCTGAATGGTGACTCCAGTCGTACACGCTCTAAACGGTCGAATTTGTTGCGCACTCGCTGTACTAAGCGAAAATCCAGGTTGTGGCATCGTGACATTTAGTATGGAGCGGCCAAGTTTTCGGCTCATGGCAGAAATGGCAGCTCCGGTATCAAGAAGGGCGAGAGTTCATAAAACTCTGATAAACACTTCCAGAACGTTGGCGGGGGACAGGCGAGTACTTGATCATTGTGACGACGACGAAGCTCGTGCCTCCAGAGCTGTGACAGTCAGTTTTCCGGTTCTCGTCGGTGACGCACAGGTGACAAAAATTTTGCCACCTCTGCCACCTCTTCGCGCACTTATCGTTTGATTTCCGGTATTCATGTTTTGTGGTCTCTGCCGAGGGTCAACGCCACGAGAGTTTCATCCGCGGCCGCTGGCCTCCGTGTCATGACCCGTTGTTTACGCAACTCCTCAAAGCTTGCGTACCTCGGTCCAACCGAACACATCGGCAATGCGTAGCTTAAAAGCACCCGGTGAATTCCGAGTGGTGCTTGGTAAACCAGAGACTCCCTACCTCTTTCAGGTAGAAGGGCACATATTGCAGTTTCGAAGGGTCATCCCACTTGTTTGCTTGCGCCTACCCTTTCAAATGTCGACAGCCAATCTTCAACGTTTCGTTCATCGGTATCGTCGATTCGTCGATAAAAGGTTGATCGCGCACGCGTAGCGCAGTGGGCACGGTGATCATCGGAGGCTGGCGCATACCGTGGTTGATATATATATATATATATATATATATATATATATATATATATATATATATATATATATATATATATATATATATATATATATATATATATATAAGTCGTTTTTACAGAACAGAAGAAAAGGAGAGAAAAATGCCACCCGTAACTGTCTCTCCTCACGAGGACACCTCAACAGGTCGGCACAGGAATGAGGTATAAGGAAGGATAAGATTGGAAAAGAGAGAAGTAAAAGGTGAAGGTCATTCGATATGCTTCGTCAGCCATTTCTGGGGAGCCAGGTAGTTTCCTGTTGCAGGGTTCTAGGTTGAGTTACCCCGCACCTCTACCACTAAGAAACGCGGTTTAGTGGCGTAAGTAGCACTTTCACAGCAGGTCTAATCATGCTGAAAGCGAGCGGCGACAACCGACACAGGAATCACGGCGCTAGGGCCAACCGCTCACGCTCAACGTCTGGCTAAAGAGATGGCCCACTATGGCGTATTCTTCTTCCTCCTTACACTAGCTAATAATTCCTGTGTTATATCCTCGACATTCTACTAGCAACCGCTTATGTAAGTAGTCGTAGAATTTGACGAACAAATTAATTCAATGTCATGGTGCGTTCTCACTGACATGGCTATTTTGCTCTTGCAGCGTATGTCTTTGTGCATGAATGGGCCCATTACCGGTACGGAGTCTTTGACGAACATGGCTGGCGGGATGACGAAAAGTACCCACTCACCTACTGCGAGGTGGATCCTGTAATACGCTAGTGATTTTTATCTGAGGTGTCACTGTCAGTTAGGTACACTGTCGTCCCTTATGAAAGGGAACACGTAAGCGCGTGGCCTGCGCTCTGTGGCGGCTGCCTGCAAGACCATCATCAACCAACAGCAAAAAAAAAAGACGTTGGCTTTTGGCGTCATCTATCGGCGAACAAAACAACCAGTTAGGTCGCAGGACAGGCTTTACAAGATACAGTACGCAGCCGTTGGAGAGAGCAGGTCAGGCTATCGCGTGTTCCCTTTCATAAAGAACGACAGTTTCATAAAGAACGACAGAACGATATTTGCTTGTAAGATCTCCGAAGCAAATAATCATAACTGCAGTATTTTCTTTCGCAAGTTGAAGAGTTCGAAATGCTGTTTGTTACATACTATCCGCTTTCTTTGATCTTTCGCAAATTATGTAGGTCGCATTGGCACTGTGCCTTGATCAACATTTCTTTTTTACTACGCATACACTTTCATAGAATCATGGTTAATATTTTTATTTTTGATTGTAGTACAGTCATCGCAATGCTGGGAGCTAGAAATGCACCATAGTGCTTATAGAGTTCTGAATGCACCACACTTTTTTTTCTTTTTGTTACGCTGCTCGGTTGTAAATTACATAGTAACAGCTATAGCGTCGAAACACCTAGCATTGACTGCAAACTCGAGCAAAATCGTCATTTGAAGCCCGAATATATAAAACTGACAACGAAACGCACAATACCAGCGAAGCTATGATGACCACTGGAGCACATTCAAAGAGTTCTATTGAAGTTGTTTACAGAGAAGCTCCTTCCCATAGTTGTCCTTCAGCTAACGCTAAGGTGCAGCACCACATTACGTGTCATCAGCGATCTTTTCAAGACATTATCTGTGATGACAGAAATTATCCCTGACGAAACTTCCATAGAGTCATTGCAAAAACTAGGAAAAAGTGCACACCTGAGCAAACCAGTCGTAGAAGTTTGTTTTATTTTCTTTACAGAAACAAGGAGCCAGAGCGAATGGCCACAAGGGCCTCACATAGTGCTCACGCTCCTGTTTGCAATCAGAATCAGCGTCACAAACAACAAGTAATACATGACCCACTATTACACCCTTACACAGTTACAGTCGGAACAGCAAACTGTGACCGGTGACCAAAAATAAACAGTGACCGTAAGTGCATACTCGGACAGAAATGGACTTATCAGGGGTACCTTAAAAGAAGTTAGTTGTGATCGTGTTGGATAACTGCAGTTATTTTTTTGGTGCGACGCATTCGGTCTTACCACGGCAGCTGCCAGAAGCAGTTATGGACGCCAAAACTAGCAGAAGTTCGCAACTCAAGTACTGTATTTAGCATTTATTCTCCCTCAGGTTCAATTTTCTTGAATAACGTTTACACGCACTAGCACATCAAGACAATTTTGCAGTTCACTGATGCACCTTGCAGTTCGCTGATGTTCATGTTTTTTTAATTGGGCTTATCTTCTGCTCACCCAGGTCACAGGACTCCGAGAACTCAAACTGAATGCGTGCTCCTCAAAGTTTACCTTCGACTTGACACTGGACTCTGGAGATTCGTGCCCACTGAACAAAACTACATGTACATTTCATGAAAAGTGCGTTATGCGTATCAAAACAGACGTGACAGATACTGTGGAATCATCAATCATGTTCATGCCGTATGTCGCCAACGTGAGTACCTTCCATTATTCGAAGCATGCTTATTGGTTCATCCAAGCTTTGACACTTCCCACAAAAATGATTGCCCCTGGGCCACAAAGGCAGGAGTTGCAATGAATCTCGGCGAAATCTATTTGAATTGCTTACACGAAAGCGCAGTTTTATTTTTTCTGGGGAATTTTAACGAAAACGTAATTTTTTTTGTCGTATAAAGAACAGTATTTCTGGGGTGATAGAAAAAAAAATTCAGTAATAGAAAAAAATTGTGTCATTCCTCAGTGAAAAGCATTGCTGCCTTCGTAGATCTTTAATTGCATGAACTGCATGTGACAAAAAACAGTGCTAACTAAATGAATGAATGAATGAATGAATGAATGAATGAATGAACTCTGGAGATTCGTGCCAAATTAACAAAACTACAATAAATAATTAATGAAAGAAAATGAATAAATAAATGATTGAATCAATCAATGAACTGACAGCTAAAATCTCAGTTCTGGGAGTTTCTCTCGTGGAAATTAGCTACTACCCCTAACCATACTACACTACGCTGTCTCTTTCCGTATTTCTCTACTCCCCTCTTCATTTTTCCTAAGCAATGACGTGATAGCTGAGAGTAAGCACCTTAAGGGGTACAGCGGCGCAGCTGTTGCTATGCGCCGCATTGCCGTCACGTGATTGCTGAGAGGGCGTGGGAGATACCGCAGCTAGCACCATTGCAGGTCATGGAAGGATGAACTCGACTATGAAATATTAGGCAGTTATAGTGCACCATTAGTATGATAGCGGTAGTTAAGAGAATAGCGTTACCATGCAGCAAAAATTCTTTGCGGACAGCGCCCTATAGTTTAGCGGGATAGCGCTTACGTAGTTTACGTGCACCATCTGGGATGGTGGCACCACCTACCAAAGGGTTAATAAGTTAAAGAACAGTGACAAAAAAAAACGACGAGGATGTTTGCCTATGTCACCACGCGAAACCATCGTACAAATTCATTTTAGTAATATTAATTGTAAATAAATTTTAACCACGCACTGATCGCGAAAAAAAAATTATGATGCAAATTTTTTACATCTATTTTCTAGTTAGGCCTAAAGACGTTTGAAATGGGAAGCTATCTCAAAAGCTAAGCAAACTTATTCGTAATACTCAATCATCGAAGCCAACTGGAGGCAAGCGAAGCCATTTTTAGCTGTGGTTTACTGCGAACAAAGTGAATATATCAACAACTACGCGAAAATCACTTCGGAGCGGGCATCCAAAAACGCCGACGTCTTTTACGTACAATGCATACACCACGCTAACACAGTAACGGTAAATATGAAAAATAGCATGCGTACGGTTAGCGGAACGGGTCACGTACGTTACTGCGCATGCGCTCTTCGACCCCGCTATCCCGCTAAGCCCGGTAAACTATGACTGTCTATTAAAGTTTTTCGTCTTAAAATGAGACAAATAAAGCGTAACGTATTACTCTCAGCCGTGCATTCCCGGGTGTAGTGTAATGGTTTCCCTACACCGAAAAAAAATTGGTACGATTGTTCGACGAACGACGTATTTTGGCTCTATAATGCCAACGAATATTGCAGGTAAGCCACTTTTGTGATTCCACTAACGGAGCACGCCAGCACAACCCATACGCACCCAGTGAGCAGAATGCGATCTGCCAAGGAAGATCCACGTGGGAAGTCATTAGCGAGAACGAAGACTTCACTAAGTATCTATGGCTCTCTCTCTCATCTACTCGTCTAACTTATTCATTTGTACACACATCACCGTACCGCTGTAACATTCTTCTGACAAGCAACTGGTTCTGATAAGGTAGAGCGGCGCCACTGTTCACTTTTTTAGAAACCGTACATCCGTAAAGGCACTGCTATTCGGTTTGAGAGAGGCGCAGTCCCGGTGATTTGACGGGAATTCGGGTGATATGTAAAAGTTTTGATGTTTAATTTTCTTTAATTGTATTCCGGCGCATTATGAATAAAGAAGTAAGCATGTTTGGGTATTCTCTAGCATACCTAAACAAAGCACATTGATTGGCGAAAATTATTTACGAACGGAGGAAATCGAAGTAAGAAAGTCATCCCGAAGAATTTTCGAATAGATCAGTTAAAACAATTTGCTTAAATCAGATTTAACCAAGCGAATTTATCATTAAAATAAGCTACTTTAATTATTTTGAGGTAAACTCAAAAGAAATTAAGAGAATCGAAAGCGCAGAAAAGAGTTATGCGATTCCCAAATTTTCATTTAGAACATGCAATGAAGAGATACCTTTTCGAATTCCAGTCACGTAACAACAGGAGTAAATTAAAACATCCAACACCTTGGCTTAGGCTCTGTCAGTAGAGCCACACACCATCAGGTAGTAAAGAGATGTAGAGTGAAAGCCCCGTGCTAAATTTGTAGTTATCAGTCCCTAGAAACTCACCCAGCGGAGATGAATAGCTATCACGTAATCTAGAAACAGAGAATAAAGCTTGCGTTTACCAACGCATGATAATACTATTTGGGCTGTTACATAAAAAAAAACTCGATATGATTACGAGAGACACCGTAATTTAGGGCACCGGAATCTGGTGTCCTTTAACGTGCAGTGATATAGCATAGTACAAAGGTTTTCGTCATTTCACCTCCACCAAAATGAGGATGACGCAGCCAGCTATGGAAAGGCAAATGATAGGTGTAACTTTAGAGACATGAAGAGAGTAGAGAGAGTCGGGTATCAAACAGGGGTTAACAAAATGATATCATAGTTGAAACCGAGAAGAAAAAATGAACATGAGCCGCGCACGTTGTGTGTAGGTAAGCTAACCACTGGTCATTAAGGGTAACTGACTGGATTCTCACAGAAGCACGGAGGGGGGGGGGAGACAATGTTAGGTGGCCCAATGATAATGCATAGTTCGCAGGTATTACACAGCAGCGAAAAGCAGAAGTCCAGGTTGATTGGCGGCTCAAGGGAGAGGCATTTGCCCTGCAGTGGGCCTAGCCAAGCTGATGATGATTATGAAGATGATGATGGTGGCCATGATAATGACGGTGAAATGCACTTGACACGGCTGTGACAGAACCCGTAATATAGGGGTCGGCAGTTGAGAACTCCACTGTACAACCACGGCGAACTTTTTCGATCGTAAGCGCATGCGTGTTTCATCGAGTAAACGAAGGTAGCGTTACAGTGCACTTGGTGTGCACCAAGGTTGCCAACCATAGCGGAGTGACCCTGCTTGGGCATTTCCGGAACTTTTCGCCAGCCACCGTAGGGTAGCACCACGATGGCGTAAGGCGATTTCAACATTTCGCTCACCATCGCTCATGGATAAATGTGAAAGATCCTCATGACCTCTCCGAAGGTGACATTCTTGGGAAGATCGGCATTGAGCCTGTCTTATTTGAAATCTCACCAGCATAAAATACAGCAGACATTGCGTCAAACATCACTCAAATAGCTTTCTTTTTTTCTTGGTGTGTTCTTTTTTCTCTTTATCATATCCCATCTGTTCGTTGCGTTGAGGGTCTTTTAACTAAAAGTGATGGTCGGCGGCAACGTGTCTGTTGCAAGAAGACATCAAGATATAATGTCATAAGTCTCGACCTCATTAGAAATTCCCTGTGACGCCACTGTGACATAACAATGGGGCGTCAATGATCGTCACCCGGTCATAAGTGAGCTCATCCAGGAGGCACCTCATATGTCCGAACATTTTAGAGTGGACGTTATCTCTATGCTATCATTTTTACACGGTGCTATTTAGGTGTAAAAAAAAACTTAGAAGAGCAATGGGAAATGGTATGTAGGGTAGAGTAGAGTAATTTTTGCCTCGGCGTAGGATATTTTGCAAAAACAGGTTGCCAACACTCGTGGACATCAGAATATCTCGTGGTGTGCACCAAGGAAAGGAGGGTAAAAGTGTCTAAGCTGACACAAACCAACACGCCCAAGCCTTATGCCTGTCATTCGGGCACTCTCCCATTGTTGTTGCAGCCTTGCCCGTGCCAACTTGTCCAAGCGCATCGAGACAACGTTCGAAGAGACGCAGCACACGGAAGATCTACCCCAACGGGTTGTAATGGCTCTTGACGTCTCGGACAGCATGAAAGTAAGCGATGTGATGTCTCAAAGAAAATACGCTTGAATCCCATGACAGTATACACGACAACTGTACACAGATGTACTTCTCTTTCCTCTTCAATGCTCTTTCATCTCACCCCGCAACGCTGACACAGCGAGCGTCTGCGAATAAGTTTTTGATTGAAAGCAACTGATTGCTGGCATTGAACGTAGTTCACTGGCCACCCTTCTATATATGGAAACTGTAACTTGACCCTGAAAGATTGTGCCGGTAAGAGATTTTCCCTGGTCGTTGTTTTGCAAAAGAAATTCCCAGCATGCACGTTAACCTAAAGTGCACGCACTGAAGGTCTCTATGTCTAACGTTAGCTTTGTGTCTCTTATTACCCATCAGCAGCGACTAGCGTGACCCAGTAGGAAACACCGCTTCATCACAGCGCGATTTGCTTCTCTTCAGGTTTCTTTTCTCCGCAACTCCGCGATCAGCGCCTGCGCGTCAATGCCGCCAGTGTAAGCGTTAGCGCACGCTTCTTCGCATCTTCCCATGGTTCCTTTCAGCGGGTGATGTCATTTTTACTAAGAATGTTTACCAACAAATTCAGGTTCATAGCCTTTTCAAGAGATGTTTTTGTGCCATGTATTTTTTTACGCATGGGCACTTGCAACATAGGCACTTTTAACATGGGCACTTCTAACATGGACACGTGTAACATGGGCACTTGAACCTTGTCACAGAAGTTTCGTGCTACGTAATGACACACATCAGTAAATAGAAGCGCCTATGATGTGTCGAAAACAACAATTCTTTACTTAGTTCAATGGCTGCTGACCCATACACGATGGCGATACCAAAGTAGGGGTATATATAGCCTTCAAGTTGCTACTACAGTACAAATTTGCTATGACGAAGTCTCGAAAAGTTGCGTGTGCGTATGCGTGTGGGTTCTCACTTGTGGTCTATTTATACAAGTGCGCACCGGATACTCACCCGATGTAGCAGACAGCTGGGCATACGCTATACCCAAAGAATCATTCGGGCCCCGGGACACGAGGGTTTCACTGGGAACCACTATGCACATGAGGTGGCTCGATGTTTCACGAATTACCGAGCTGCCGATGGCAAAACCGTGGAGGACCCGACACCCATAAATCCCAGTTACAAAGCGGGACTCGCTGGCTGGATTTCATGCCAACCGGTTGTGCCCCCGCGATCTCCGACGACAGCGCAGCTCTGACCAACTGGCTCGCCCTATACACCATCTCCGAACGCCGACAAGAGCTCTAGCCGAGTGGTGCCCCATCCTCGGACTCCTGCGACCGTGCACATCTTTTCTATCTTCTCCTTACTTCTCTATGTGACTGTTTCTGCGCCTCACTCTCTCCTTTCGCTCTCTCTATCTCTATGCCTTTTATTCATATCCTCTAATCCCTCTTTATCCACACCCCTCATGAACTACCGTTGAGGTGTCCTCCCCTTGAAAGACAGTTACGGGGCTCACGTTTCTTTTCTTTTCATTTGAGAATCGCTTCCCCAGTTACAAAGTGATCCTGCAATGTCACAAAGAGTTGCGGAGGCATTACCCACTGCAGCACTACACAAGAGCCTTTCGGCCATAGATTCTGCGACGTTACGCAGGCTCCAAACTAACACATACATAAACATCCACAGCTTGCATGCGTACTACCCCACAGCATAGAGACATATTCCCCTGGTGTGGAAGCACACCAACGCTCTACCACAACACGTGGGAATGTACGGCACACATCGAAGAACAGGCAGGAGATAACAGCAAAGAGAGGTGGGAAGCAATGCTGTCCAGCCCGGCCCTTGAGGTCCAGCGGATGCTATTCAGGAGCGCTAAAGGTATGGCGTGGGCCAGCGGTGCTTTGGAATAGGGACGGGAACACGCAGCGTTGCCCTGGTTTAGCAGCAACAAAGTGTTTTAGATGCGGAAGCATCTTATACTCGCGCCTTGTAGTGCGCCGTCCGCACCGCTTCTCGAACATTCGACAGCTGACGCGCGCGCATGCGCCGTCGCGCCGTCGCCCACTCTTCCACCATCTGTGCATCCCTTCCTCCTCTACACACCGCGCGCGCTTCACTCCTCCACCATCTGTGCACCCTTCCTCCTCTACACACCGCGTTCGACATCTACAGTTCTCCTGATTCTCCAGTGGACGCGCATGTGGCGTCGCGCTTCGAGAACATTCAACAGCTGACAGTGCATGCGCCGTCGCGCTGTATATATACTCCAGGTCGGCGCTCGCTGGCTCAGTTGCCGCTCGTCGGTTGGTTTGTACGGCGCGTCGACGTCCAAGGTCGCGGTGAAATGAATTCCAACGAATCCACAAACACAACGATCGACGTCCCTTCGACCAGCGCCGCCCTTTCGCATACGTGTGTACGTGTTCACTCGTTTAACACCCCCTCCTACAACCACGTTGTTATGCCAGCGAGTCCTCGTCAAACGGCCGTGCCTCTGAAAACGGCAATCTGGGTCAAGGCCTGCCCGCAGTCTGCCTGGCGCGAACGGCGTAAACACGCGCGGCGCGTCTCTGGCCCATGTGCATTGAGTCATCTGCGCACGTGACAGCGAGCCGGCGGTCTCGTGTCTGGTGGTCTGACGCATGGCGCGGCGACCCCCCATTGGAGGAATCTGCCTGACGACAAAGCGGCGCTTCTGATTGGACATTTTGGTTGGACCCGGTGTAAATAAAAGAAGCCCTGCGGCGCGTCGCGATCGGCAGTCCTATGTGAGTGAGAGGAGGCCCCGTGTCGGAGAGCCGACATGTGTGTGAGTCGGCGGTCTTAGGCGAAAGGCTGACCTATGTGTTAGAGAGGAGAGTTCGGCTCTTCGAGTCTCTGTCGGCCCCAGTGCCGAAATTGTAACGCCTCTGTATATATGCTGTACATAAACCTTGTTTAACTCACCGTCGTCTCGTCCGCTCGTCTTATCGGCTCTGCGCAGAAGCAGTCGCGAGCTGATAAACATACTCTACGCAACAGTGGTTGGCAGCTGCGGGATCGGCCGGCGTCAGCGACATCGATGCGGTGAGTGCCTGATGTTTTCCCCTCAGTTCACCAGACTACTCTAGCTCAGGTTGTAGTAGTTTAGAGAAGGGCTGTGTGAAGCATTGAAGTGAGCTTTGATCGTTTCAAGCCAAGTCGAAGCGCTTTGAAACCAAAGTTAATGCGGAGGGGGTAAACACGGGAGTGTGAAAAATTGCTTGCGCGTCCTGCTAGTAGGCTTATAGTGGGTACGGCAAGTAGATTCTTAACAGGGGAAACAGCAAGAGGCTAGTGTGAACGATGGAGAACCTTAAAGTGAAGGAACTCATCGAAATTTGTGAGGAACTCGGCATTACTTTGGGCCGTGCGAAACGAAAGCAAGCGATCCTTGAGATCATGAAGGATGAGGGAGTGTCGGCTGAGGAAGTCGATGAGGCCTGGGTGGATATCAAAGCACGCCGTGAGGAGGCTGAAAGGCGAGAAGTAGAAGCTCGCGAACGTGAGGAGGCTGAAAGGCGCGAAGCTCGCGAACGTGAAGAAAGGCGCGAAGCTCGCGAACGTGAAGAAAGGCGAGAAGCTCGCGAACGCGAGGAGGCCGAGAGACAAGAGCGCCTAGAGTTGAAACGACTAGAATTGGCAATCCTACAGTGTTCGCAGGCGCCTAGCGTAGCTTCTCCGACGATTCAGGTCAGCGGTTTCAGAATTCGGGACCAACTGCCACCGTTCGTAGTAGGCGAGGACATGGCGAAGTATCTCGTCAAGTTTGAACACGTCTGTGAGCGAAATGCTTTGGAGCAGTCTCTTTGGGCGCGGAACCTGCTAGCTCTTCTTCCCGGCGAAGTGTCCGACGCGATAACTTGCTTGTCGAGGGAAGCGTTCGAGAGCTATGACGAGGTTAAGGAAGTGCTCTTGAGACGTTATAAGTTGTCACCCGAGGCTTTCAGGCAAAGGTTCCGGTATGCTGAAAAGGGGAATGAGTCGCACGTTGACTTCGCGTTTCGTCTTAAAGCCGATTTGATTGAATGGCTCAAGGGCGAAGGTGTTTATGACGACCGCGATAAAGTGGTGGAATGCGTTGCATTGGAGCAATTCTACCGCTGCATCGAGGAGGATGTCAAACTTTGGCTGCAGGACAGACTTGGAGACGTACAGTTAAACAAGGCAGCTGAGTTAGCTGAGGAGTATTATACTCGCCGAAAGTTGCATAGCAGGGCAGTGCGCGTTGAAAAGGATGAAAGAAAAGAGGGCTTTTCAAAGAAACCTGATCAACGGAAACCCGCTCCGCACCGTAATTTCAAGAAGGAACCGTCTCTTACGAAGGACAGTGTAGGGGAAGGGCAAACAGAAGCGGAGAAATCGAGTGAGGTTTCTACCACACAGGCATTTGAATCGGAAAGCAAACGGAAGCCGCTAATCTGCTACAACTGCAAAAAGGAAGGGCACATCGCGAGAAACTGTCAGGAAAAGTTTGCTTTCGCAACGATCCGAGAATCAGAAAAAAACATTCGGTTGTTGGAGCCGTATCTCCAAGAAATTAGGGTGAATGAGAAAACGTGCCGAGCACTTAGAGACTCAGCGGCAACCATGGACGTTGTCCATCCTTCATTGGTGTCTCCGGATGACTTCACAGGAGAATGCGCGTGGATCAGGCAAGTCGCCGAGGAGCAGAGTGTTCGCTTACCAATCGCCACGGTTGTCATTGAAGGCCCGTTCGGTAAGCTTTGCACCGAAGCGGCTGTGTCTGCCGCGCTAAACGATCGTTTTCCTTATCTTTTCTCCAACAACTCGGAGCAGCTTCTCAAAGAGCAGGGCAAATCGTTCTTCCCCAACTTAGCGTGCATGGCCCTCCCGCGATCGCAAACGCGGAAGCCTGATCTGGTTCAATGCAGTGAACTCTCAAGTGACCTTGTCGGCGGGTCGACGGAACCCCAGAAAGGAAATTTTCCGCATGAGTCATGTGAGCAGTCACGCGAGCGGCCCGTCGCGAAAGCGGTCGGCACGGCCGGCGCGGTAGGGGGAGACGACATGGCGCCATTGAGTCAGAGCGAGAGGGTTGCAACGCTCTCGCCTGTAGCGGAAAGTTGGAGCGAGCTGCCGAGAGTTGATCGAGAGACGCTCATTCGAGAGCAGCGTGAGGATCTCTCGATGGAAGCGCTAGTGGAAAGCCACAAAAACGCGGCACAAGTGCTGTCGAAGGAGCACTGCGAGGAATCGGTGAAGAAGCGCGCTTTTGAAGTTGATAATCAGGTAATGCTGCTGCAGCCGTCCAAAAGGAACAAGCTTGAGGTTGATTGGGAAGGGCCCGCAAAAGTAGTATCGAAGCTTTCCGATACCAATTGTGAAGAGAAATTAGGAAGGCGGCCGAACAAAATTTATCACAGTAACTTGAAAGCAGTCGTAAATTTACTTTTAAGTGCTTCAGAGGAAGAGGAAGCAGAAACTTTGAGTTCGAGTGAGGTAATCGAAGGGGGATCGAAAGTAATCCGGGAGCAGATAAACCTAGAGCCTATATTAAGTGAAGTCCGGAAAGAGGACCTGAGAAAGATTGTTTTGGTGTTTGAAGATGTGTTTTCGGACCGTCCCGGAAACACGAAGGTGATCGAACACGATATTGAGCTAAGCGGTGAGGAGTCAATCCGTAGCAAGCCGTATCGTTGTTCCCCTGTGCAACGTCGAAAGTGTGAGCCGCTCTTGGTGCCGCATCGGTATCGTCGCCTAAAGGTGGCCGGTTACTGAGAGGGAGCATGTTGCTCCACAGCGCAACTTTGACGTTCGCTATCAAAAAAAAAAAAAATAAAGGAAAGGTGAACGCTAATGCAGGTGCATTGAGTAGTGCGTTCTAGCTAGTACCTTCTCAACCTTTCGGTTTCTCGCTGGCGATTCGGGGCAAAATTTTGACCTCATCACGACCTGGGCTGAGCGCTCTCGTTCAGAGTGATCTAAAGGGGCCAAATTTGTGGTATTCTAATCCGTTACGTTGTTGTACGTGGGAAAAAAAAATGAGTTGTCATTTTAAGGGTCTTTTGTCCCACATGTGCCTCTTGATGTAGAGGGAACAAAATTCCGATAGACACGTAGATAGGTATATGTTGTACTATACTTTGTCTGGTGTTCTGTCGGGTGACCGAGGGCACTTGCGTGTGTCGTGTGTTGTCTGTTGTCGATCCGTTCTTGGCAAGTTGCAGAACCATCGACAAGTGCTGAAACCGAAGATGGTCAGAAGAGACGAGTGAAGCTGGTCAGCAAGTTGTGGCGACAAGCCTGTGGAGCTGGGATCCGTCGTCAAAATGGGATGTGTTCCCGGAACCGTCTGGAGCTGTAGTCTCCCTATGGCCCTGGAGGCGAACCTGGAGGGACCTGGCGAACGAGCGCACCTGACATCCGAGCCCCGTGGAAGCAGCTCGTCTTTCCGGTGCATTGTCTGGCGGCGGGGGTGCTGTTATGCCAGCGAGTCCTCGTCAAACGGCCGTGCCTCTGAAAACGGCAATCTGGGTCAAGGCCTGCCCGCAGTCTGCCTGGCGCGAACGGCGTAAACACGCGCGGCGCGTCTCTGGCCCATGTGCATTGAGTCATCTGCGCACGTGACAGCGAGCCGGCGGTCTCGTGTCTGGTGGTCTGACGCATGGCGCGGCGACCCCCCATTGGAGGAATCTGCCTGACGACAAAGCGGCGCTTCTGATTGGACATTTTGGTTGGACCCGGTGTAAATAAAAGAAGCCCTGCGGCGCGTCGCGATCGGCAGTCCTATGTGAGTGAGAGGAGGCCCCGTGTCGGAGAGCCGACATGTGTGTGAGTCGGCGGTCTTAGGCGAAAGGCTGACCTATGTGTTAGAGAGGAGAGTTCGGCTCTTCGAGTCTCTGTCGGCCCCAGTGCCGAAATTGTAACGCCTCTGTATATATGCTGTACATAAACCTTGTTTAACTCACCGTCGTCTCGTCCGCTCGTCTTATCGGCTCTGCGCAGAAGCAGTCGCGAGCTGATAAACATACTCTACGCAACAACGTTAACCAATTTAGCCATCGACCCAAGTAAGTCGCAATTTAACACCCCATTTCACAACCACGTTAACCAATTTAGCTATCGACCCAAGTAAGTCGCACTTTAACACCCCGTTAACCAATTATATGCTCCGCATCCTCCTCAGTGTTCCCCCGAGGGAAGATGCGGGCAATTTTTTTTCGAAAATAAAGTTTTGTTCTTCTTCTCATACTGATACGAGCATATGTTATGATCATATGAGCATCACCATATGTATGACCATTTGCGAGTATGATGTGATCACATGAATATGTGATCAGTTCTCTATAAGTAAGTTGTTGTGATGCGCAGTTACCACGTTATAGTCGCATCAAGTAGTGAGCAGCCATTAATTAATGTACGAGAACGTTTCCACCTTGCTTTGTACTCTATATTTAAGTGCATTATCATGATAAGGCAGCGCACACGCATACATAACAAAATAGGCCTAAACCTCTATTTGTGCAGTTACCAACAGTTTTGTAATGGAGTAGCAACTCGAGTCAGCCTAATCACTTAATAACTAGGTAGTAAAATTACCTAATCGCACTACCTTTATTTATTAAGAGTCTAGTGCTTTGTGTGACAAGTGAACAGTTAATTAGGTTAGTGAATATGCCGACCATTTTTTTTTCTTAAAACGAATGTCGTATCCGTGATGGAAATGGCTCGGTAAAGCCTTGGTGGACCCCGGCACAAAAAATCTCTTGTTGTAATCTCTGTCTCCAAAACGTCTCTATCTACAAGGCCACTGCTGAGCTCACCCTCACGACCTAATAAACGGCTCATCCAGCCTCTGACGGTTCGTTTAAACACAACCCTATAATTCTGGGTGCTGCTGTCTAATACATGACGATGAAGTTATACTGATGCTAGCGTTAATTACACTATATGTTAAGAATTACGATTCAATATCGAGATGATTAGATGTGAAGCTGCTAATTAGTGCACATAACTCATGAACAAATTTGGCTCTCAGTGTGGTAATGTTTCACTTGAACTTCGTACTACAGTGCAAGGCATCAGGGTCTTTTTGAGTGCAGATGTAGAGCAGTTAAAAAGTGGTCAATCATTTCACTCATGTATTCTCTGAATATTCCAGGGTGATAATCGAATGACCTTCCTGAAAGACGCATTGACACGATACGTCCGAGACATTGCGGATGGATCGAAGAGCCTTGCCATCGTTACGTTCAGTAGCAGCGCAGCGGTACTCCACCCATTAATGCCAGTAAATGCTTCTACCAGGCAGAGCTTCTTGAACGCGGTGAAGGATTTGAAAGCGGCCGGGCAGACGTGCATTGGATGCGGCCTCCAACGAACCCTCCAGGTGAGTGCCTTCAAGTGAGCGTGCTCAAAGAGAAAAGAAACTTTATCGTATTTATTTATTTAAGTATTTATTTATTCATTTATACAAGTACCTGCAGCGCCGCGAGGCCAACATTGCAGCGGGGTAACACGAAAAAACAGAATCGCACAAAGAAGTATACGTTTACACAAAAACAAAGTAAAAAAAACTAGCTAATAACAAAGCGGTGTATGCAGCAAGGAAAAGTGGCAACACAATAATTGCGGAAGAATCTCACCAAGAGAAGAAAACAAAAATAAAAGACAGCAAATGCAAGGAAACGGCTAGTTTATAGCTCACAAGAAATTTGAATGCTAAAACAATAGAAACTGTTATACTGTACTTTTAGCCATTACAGAGCACATGAAGCGTAATTTTACCTTCTGTGCTTACCCTTATTCATGCTTCTTGGTGTTTGCTTTTTTTCGGTTTGAGGAAATCACCAGTATTCGTAATTGGATAGCGTAACCTCTAGTGCAGAGGTCAGAAGTACGCAGCTTACGCACCTGTCGCTGGACACTATGATATATATATATATATATATATATATATATATATATATATATATATATATATATATATATATATATGTGTGTGTGTGTGTGTGTGTGGTGTGTGTGTGTGTGTGTGTGTGTGTGTGTGTGTGTGTGTGTGTGTGTGTGTGTGTGTGTGTGTGTGTGTGTGTGTGTGTGTGTGTGTGTGTGTGTGTGTGTGTGGAGAGAGAGAGAGAGAGAGAGAGAGAGAGCATCGAATGCGATATTCGAAGGTCGCAGGGTTCGATTCCTGCTCACGGCAATAATCTTTTCATACACCATTCTTTCTTCATATTTACGTTACAATTCGGTCTAATATCGTCCCCTATACTTTCCTTGGCATTATTGTCTGTTAGATCTCAATAATATTGTGTCAAACAGGGAAACACGATCCCTTAAGTATACACTTATTCTTTATATATATACATATATTTATATATATATCCTACGTTTCGGCCGTACTCCGGCCGAAACGCAGAGTGAAATTTTTGCGAGTACTGGCTTTTACGCCGTTTTGGAGTCTGGCTTACACTCGCCGTCCAGTTCATAGTAAATAAAGCTCGCTTCTATATACTATTCTTCTTAGTAAGTGCATCCACGAGTCACATGAACGTCATCATCATTATGATCAGCCTGACTACATCCACTGCAGGACAAAGGCCTCTCCCATGTTCCGCCAGTTAACCCGGTCCTGTGCTTGCTGCTGCCAATTTATACCCGCAAACTTTTTAATCTCATCTGCCCACCTAACCTTCTGCCTCCCTAACCCGCTTCCCTTCTCTGGGAATCCAGTTAGTTACCCTTAATGACTAGCGGTTATCCTGTCTACGCGCTACATGCCCGGCCCATGTCCATTTCCTCTTCTTTATTTCAACTATGATATCCTTAACCCCGTTTGTCCCCTAATCCACTCTGCTCTCTTCTTCTCTCTTAAGGTTACACCTACCAATTTTCTTTTCATTGCTCGCTGCGTCGTCCTCAATTTAAGCTGAACCCTCTTTGTAGGTCTCCAGGTTTCTGCTCCGTAGCTAAGTACCGGCAAGATACAGCTGTTATATACCTTCCTCTTGAGGGACAGGGGCAATCTACCTGTCATAATTTGAGAGTGCTTGCCGAATGTGCTCCACCCCATTCTTATTCTTCCAGTTACTTCAATCTCGTGGTTCGGCTCTGCGGTTATTACCTGCCCTAAGTACAGATATTCCTTTACAACTTCAAGTGCACTATTACCTATCTCGAAGCGCTGCTCCTTTCCGAGGTTGTTGTACATTAGTTTCCTTTTCTGCAGATTAATTTTAAGACCCACCTTTCTGCTCTCCTTGGCGAACTCCGTAATCATGAGTTGCAATTCGTCCCCTGAGTTACTCAGGCAATGCAACGTCATCGGCGAAGCGCAGGTTACTAAGGTATTCTCCATTAACTCTTATCCCTAACTGTTCCCATTCTAGGCTTCTAAAAACTTCCTGTAAGCACGCGGTAAATAGCATTGGGGAGACTGTGTCCCCCTGCCTTACACCCTTCTTGATTGGTATTCTGATGCTTTCTTTATGAAGCACTATGGTAGCAGTTGATCCCCTGTAGATTTCTTCCAGAATGTTTATATATACTTCATCTACGCCCTGATTCCGCAGTGTCTGCATGACGGCTGATATTCTACTGAATCAAATGCCTTCTCGTAATCTATGAAGGCTATGTATAGTGGTTGATTATACTGTGAGCATTCCTCTATTACCTGATTGATAGTATGGATGTGGTCAATTGTTGAGTAGCCTGTTCGAAATCCTGCTTGTTCCTTTGGTTGATTGAAATCTAATGTTTTCTTTACTCTGTTAGCAATTACCTTTGTAAATAGCTTGTATACTACAGAGAGCAAGCTGATCGGTCTGTAATTCTTCAAGTCCTTGTCATCTCCTTTCTTATGTATTAAGATGATGTTCGCGTTCTTCCAGACTCTGGTACTCTTCCCGTCAGATGACACCTCGTAAACAGGGTGGCTAGTTTTTCTAACACAAATCTGTCCTCAATCTTTCA